>CP125976.1:515525241-515800742 GCA_030063025.1 Avena longiglumis
GGAGGAGATCGACATCGGTCCCGGGGATAAGCCACGACCAACATTTATCGCCAGAAAAGTTAGATCCGAGTCGGGGTCCGGCGATAGCTCATGGAAAAATATCCAGACCGCTTTACCGACTATACAGAGATGCCTGGACTAGACAGGAGCATCATTGAGCATCGACTCCCGCTTAAAAAAGGATTTCGGCCATTCCAAAGGCCGAAAGCACGGCTGTACAGATGAAGGTCAAATTTTGAAAGAAGTCAAGAAAGAGGTCGAGAAAATGTTGACACCAAGTTAATCAGCCATGCGTATGCCGAGTGGATTTCAGTATCGCACTGTGGAGAAAAGGATGATACCGGGCGTGTTGCCATAGATTTTCGGATCTCAATAGAGCTACCCAGCGATGAGTATCCGATGTCGGTGGCGTAAACGTTAATCAACGCGATGGCTGGTCATAAGATCTTGAGCTTCATGGATGGCAAATGCTTACAACCAAATTTTTATGGCTCCGTAAGATATACACAAGACTGCGCTCGTAGTCCCAAAGTTCGTGGGGTTGTTTGAATATGAAGCCATGACATTTGGATCAAGAATGCCGCGCCACGCACTAAAGAGCCATGAATTATATTTTCCATGATCCGATCGGCAGCCGTGGAAATTTACATCGATGACGTGGTGGTCAAGTCTTCTTCAAGATAAGGACACTTGGACGATTCTGCAACGCATCCTCGACCGAACAAGAAAATTCGGCTACGGATGAATCCAAAGAAGTGTGCCTTGAGGTGACGGCCGTCGGGTTTTTGGTCCATGAACGCGAATTGAGATCGCCCCGAAAAGTCGTGAGGCATAACAATGAAGCCACCTACCACGAAGAAAGAATTGCAGTCTCTGCTGTGGGAATGACCACGGAGCGCGCACTTTAATCGGCATGGTAGTAGAACTAAGGGCAGGCGGCCAGCCATACAAAAGAGATGAGGCGGAGACTCAGGTTTACCTGTGTTCGGCTCGGAGGGTAAAGACCTACTCTCGCTAGATTGTATTATGGAGGTGTTTAATGGGCTAACTCACAAGGCGGCGAAGTTGCTTGGGTGTATGAGGGAACGTATCTCTATCACCCCTTAGGGAGGTTTATATAGGCTTACCTCCCTAGGGTTTGCACATCTCGACCGATCCGGCATAACTTTTGTCAATCGCTTAACTCAAACCGACCGGTTTATCTATCCTATCTACTGCTCGGCCAGCCATCCACGCTTCACCAGCTGCCCACTCATGATTTCGCCCGGAACGCCCCACGAGGATACCCCAAAGAGGTATATCCTCATCAAGAGTCCCCGAGGCCGTCGTTGATTAGCGCCGGTGGTCAGCCGCGCCGGAGTATACGGCTTCAAGTTGGCATCCAAATAATCGCCGGCTCCTCGCACGAAGGAAAAATCCGGCGAACTGAAAGTTGTGTCTTGGGTGAACCGAACCAACGGGTCGCGGCCTCATGAAAGTAAGTTAGCGAAATGGTGGCGTGAAGCGGACCGTCATGGTCAAACTAGCCATTAAGGTAACTTAACTAACTTTCAAGCGAATTATCGCCGTAACGGCCCCTTTAATTGGGCGGGCAGCTTCCGCTATATAAGAGGAATGGTAGGCTATCGAAACCAATCGCCCACCATTTCTTCCGAGTACGCACCTTTCGCCTGTTGATCCCAAGGACCGATCGAATTCAATCCTCCGACCTCCAAGCAAATCCTCACCATGGCCCTCTCCACGAACCTTGGGTAGATCCAAGTGCACTGTAGAGCAACCAGCCTCCTTCGAGGAGGCCGGACCAATGGCTGCTGGCGAATTTCGCAGTGAGAAACTAATTTTAACCCAAGCGAGAGAGAGTTCATGCTTCACTAGTCACCTCGAGGGCTTAGGGTTTCCCACTTCTTCGTTCTTCCGCGTCATACTTACTACGGGATCCAGCCTCTGATCCGGGTCCCCATAGCATCAAGCACCGCCATCTTTGTATGCTCATGAAGTGCTACTTAAGCCGCCCTATTTTCCCTTGTGGCAAGATCTGCTCCATGACGGATCAGCCGCGAGGAGGCGTGCCCAATGCTAGCCGCTGGCGGCTTAACCTTCCAACCGAAATCCAAAGCCTCCTTCTTCGACTTGATGTCGCCGCCAAAGCAGCAAGCGATCGAAAGTCTTGGTTTTATGTGACCGAGGCGACTTTGAGGACGAGGCGGCGATCCCACGGATTTCGCCGCTCCCGAGCCGCTGCTCCTGTGTCGCCATTCCGACGACCAGGATGGTCGTCGACGAGATGCTCCGCACCATTCGCGTCCAAGAAGAAGGCTCACGGTGAACCTGTAACCGTTGGCTTGGGCGGCGTTTCGCCCGCCGCCAACGCGAGCATTACATGTACCAATACGGGAGCCGAGAAGACTCGGACGAAGGCCTGCTCGCTGAAAGTGGAAGCCGGAGGACTACCTCCTGGCGTCAAGAGGATCACCCAGCGGCATACACGGATGCAGGCCGGCTCCTCCATACACCGAAGCGCCCGCCCAACGGTAATAATTTGATCTTTGTTCGCCGCAGATATGCAAATGCGTAATTCTAACTTTGTTCCATGTTTAACGCAGCTATTTCAAGTGGTGGAAGGGTGGCTCCCACCCGCCGATGACGTGAGCTCCGGCCATCCGCCCAGATACAAACGGTCACCCCGCCAAAGGTAATGAGGACGGCGAGGACGAATCAAGAGGAGATCGCCCCATCGTCCGAAGACCTGCTGGCAACGTTGCCACAACTCGAGGCAGCAGAGCCTCGAAAGGCCATGACGATGACGAGGAACTCCGAGACCACCTCGCCCTGGCGTGCCACTCCCGCCAAGAAGAAGAAGGAGAAAGAGGCGAGGCCCCCCGAGGAGGAGGACGCCGCCGAGGATGGTCTCACCGCCAAGGCCGAGCAGCAGCCCGATGCCCACAGCTCGCCGGTGACGGGCGTTCGCAGCAACAAGGCTAGATGCGCCATCCATGGAGGCACCGCTGGCTTCACTACCTCCGCCTTCAAGGCCGTCTCCGGGGGAGGCTCCGGCGCGATTTCGCCTCGCAAGGAGGTCCGGAAGGCAGGTCTCGCCGCAAGGAGGCTCCGCCATGCAGCTCCATTCGCGAGGGGGCCTCCGTCAAGGCGCCCCGGAGGTGCCAACCGCTACCTCAACGCCAAAGAAGCCCTCCAGATCTTGGCCTCGCGCCCCGGAATCGGGCTTAGTCAGCCGATTGGGCCCGAGCTGAGAAGCCGGCCGGCTCAGATCGGGCTGCGATTCCAGCCGCCAAGTGAGTGCACTGCCTTCACCTTTCTCTTAGTATTTGGACTGCTGGACTGAGTTGTCTCGTACGTAGGGACCGGAGTGAAGAAGATGGGCCACCCGACGGTGGCTAAGGTGCCCTCCGCCGCTTAGCGAGGAGGACCCTTCCCGTAAGAGGAAGGTGGATGAGGTCGCCGCCCACGGAAGGCAGCAAGAAGGCTAAGGGCGACGACATCGCTGTCTCTCGATGACACGGGCGATCAAGGCCGGGTTGGCTCTGTGAAGCGACTGCCCACGGGGGGATTTCACTGTTTAGACCGAGGAGGCGAGCCCTTTGGGCGGGCGCACAATCGCTACCTTCCCCGCTTCATGACCAAGGCGTACACGAAAAGTGCGGCCGCGACCAACCCCGCTTCCAGACCGCCGACGCTTGAGATTGACCAACGTCGCGGCACACACCGGCGCTTATGTCTGCGGGACGCGCGCAATCAAGCACGGCATGCTTGGCGCGCCATCCGTACCTCCAAATCCCGAGGATCAGGTCGTTTTGCAGCGGCCTGATTCTTTTTTAGTTTCTTGTCTTGTGCGCTCGAAGTCCAGTCCTCGAGCGCATCGCTAAATTGTAGCGGTGGGCACTGGTATTTTCGAGCCGCCAGCCCTCGAGTGCGCACTCCGCTAAATTGTAGCGGTGGGCACTGAGTAATTTTCAAACCGCTATCTCGAAAGCACCCGCTAAATTGTAGCGGTGGGCACCGAGTAATTTTCAAACCGCTACTCTCGAAAAGTGCGCACTCCACTAAATTTTAGCGGTGGGCACCGAGGAGTTTTCGTGTGCTGACTTTGAAGATGTCAGGTCTCAGCCTGAGTCGGCAGAGCGATTGGTCGCGGGCGTGTTGAGAAAGAACTGCCGCCTCCGTGAAGCTTAACAAGGAGCTTGTGTTGTGGCTGCGCAGCGAGGTGGCTCGCCAGGAGCTTGTCCTCGCCGGAGAACTGCAGCGGCGGTTCGCGTTGGGCACCGCCAATGAAGATCGCCGACCTCGAAAGCGCAAATCTGCGGAGGCGAAGAAGAAGAAACCTGCTCGAGGCGTAAATTTTTCGCGCCGCCTGCTTTTTGCAGATCGCCCGCCAACTTCAGCGGAGTTCTCGACCGCCGCCGTGGCGTTAGGAGGGATCGGGAGAAAGGGTCCTCCGTGGATCGGGTGTGTGGCATGTAGGTCGCGCATGGCGATCGCACCATCGTGGAGGTCGGCGGAGTTTTCCACCCGAGTCAAGTCAAGATCCCGAGATGGAGGGGTCTCAAATCTCCCGCTGGAGACCTGAGCGATGGAGCTCGCGACGAGGCCGGTAATGATCCGCCAGTGACGCCGGTCGCCGAAGTCGCGCCGGTGAGGGTCGCGCTTTCCGGCCGAAGTTTCGCCACGTTGTGGGCCGAAGCCGCATTTCGAGGCGAGGCGGTGGATCGCAGCGGACCGGCTCTGGAGAGCCGATCACAGGCGGCGATCGCGGATGCGAGCCGAGTCCTCCGAGGTGATGACGCTGTGAAGCCGGTTTAAGAGGCTGATCGTGACCGGGCAGATCACGCTGCGCGCGGACGGGTCGCGCTGGCCGACGTAGTCGCCTAAGAAGATCTCGGAGCATCTCGCCGATCGCTATCATGCGCGGTGGCGACTGCCTCGATGGGCAGATTGATTCGCCGCAGTAACACCGCCCGCACCGCCGTGCCCCACGGTGGGCGCCACTGCCGGGAATGACCACGGCAGATGCTGCACCCAGCCGGTAGTAGAACGAAGGGGCAAGGGCGGCCAGCCATCTCACAGTAGATGAGGCGAGACTCAGGGTTTACCAGTTCGCCTCTTGAGGGTAAAGACCTACCCCTAGATTGTATTATGGAGGTGTTTACACGGGCTTAACCCTCACACAAGGCGGCGAGTTGCTTGGGTGTATGAGGGAACGTATTCTACTCACCCCTTAGAGGTTTATATAGGCTTACCTCCCTAGGGTTTGCACATCTCAATCGATCCGTTACAACTTTGTCAATCGCTTAACTCAAACCGATCTGCCTATCTACTCGCTCGGGCCTTCGACCTCCGATTTCGCACCGACGGCTTCGATCCACTGCCGCTCTGCCCACTCGCCAAATTTCTTGACCACGGAACGCCCGAGGATACCCCAAGAGGCATATCCCCATCGCCTCTCATCGGGCAAGATCAACTTCGTCAGAGATTCATCTCCAACTGCCGAAGAATAGAGCCGCTCATGGGATTGGTGAAGATTAACTGACGAGAATTCACCGGGGCGAGCAACAACGAGCCATCGACGCAGATCAAAGAATATCCGATTCAGCCGCCAGCAGTTAGTTCCGCCACCGGATAGGCCATTCTACATTTATTTGTCGCGAGTCGGCACGCCCATCGCCCAGCAGGTGCAAGTTTATGATGGGTGGAGCGAGTCGTATTTTACATCAGCCAAGGATGCCGGATGCGGAGACAAGGTATCCTGAGATCGACAAGTTGTGCCTCTCGCCGCTTTCACTCGCACTAAGTCGCCTACATTTTGCTATCGCAGAGATTGTCATCATATGCAAACCGATGTCATAAAACACATGCCGTCGGGCTCCTATGTTGAAAGGCCATCGGGCAAATGGATGTTTGCATTATCGAGTTTGACATCCGTATCAACCCGCTGAAGCGTTATGGTCGCATTGGCCAATTTTATCGCTGAAAGGATCAACACTAATATAGCAGCACCGCTTATACGAAGCGGCTATGTTTTTCGATGGATCGGTTTGTGACGATGGGTGCGGCATCGCATGTTACTCGTGTCGCCCGGGGCCAGCATTTTCCTTCTCCATCGTGTTATTCCGCCTCGCACCAACAACGCCGCTGAGTATGAGGCGATACGCAGGGAATGGAGTTGCTCATGTCAAGCCGGAGCTAAGCGTGGAAATTTTTGAGACTCCAAGTTGGTGATTTCTCAACTTACGGAGGAATATAAGTGTGAGAGCTAGTCGCCTTCCCATTATGGCTGCAATGCCGCCGAGCCGATGGCACGCTCAGTACATAAACTTCACCGATCCCGCGATCGCAGTATCACCGAGGCGAATGATCTGCCAAAATGGCTTCGTGCTACAAGGATATAGCAGAGGGAGCCGATGTTCAGTACGCCCTGAAGCAGACGATCGGAGAGCCGATATCTTCAATTACTTGAAGGATTCGCTGGGGCACCTAAACGGATAAGGTACAAGGCCATGAAGTATGTGCTTATCGGGGACGGCATGTTTTACAGACTCGAGGGGTTATTGCTCAAATGTCTGGGATTACCAAGGCCAATCGGCTCCTACACGAGGTACACGCGCCTGTGGAACTCACCAATCGCTCACAAGATGAAATGGTTGATCAAAGTATCAGGGTTTTATTGGCCCACCATGCTTGAGGACCGCTTCAAGTACTACAAAGGGTGTCAAGCATGTCGAAATTTGGGAAGATTCGATGGTACCCGTCAAGAATGAACCCCATCATCAAACCTTGGCCATTCCGAGGTTGGGGCATGGATATGATCGGCAAGATCAATCCTCCATCAAGCAAAGGCCACATGTGGATTTTGGCCATTACTGATTGTCGTGGTGGTGGCACGGCAGATGCCATGGGTAGGCTAAAGTATGGGGCCAATGGATGCTAGTGGGATCTGGGGAGGGAAGATGCAACTGTCTTTACACTCAAGCTGCCAAAGTGATGAACTTTATTTCTCTCTTGATGTGTTACAAGTGCTCCTAGAGCTGTTTACAGGGGAACTATGAGAATCTCCCCCGCCTCCCGTTGCTCAAAAGACCCTCCCCTTATAAAGGGGTGCCTTGGGTGCCCTTAGGGCTGACGGGGCAAGCATATTCGAGGAATATGCTTGTCCCAAAGTGGTAATTCGGCGGCCTCCTTTCCCTGTCTCCCTTCCAATGACGGCAAAGCTCCAGCTGCCCCCTTCATGCGGCCTCGGGCTCCAAAGACTGCCACCTCCGTGACCTCCTTCGCCCTCCGTCTCGCTCCTTGTCTCTTGCACTTGGCCCTGTTCAGATTCCTTTAGCCTGCAGCCTATGGTTTGACCCTAAGCTTCTCCTTCTCCTGCAAGCTTCAGATAACTCGCCTTACTCGTGTTATTCGCCTGCCTCACCGCATGAAGATCATTTGTGTAACCCTATTGAGTTTCTCATTAACTCGCCAGGTAACCACTTTATACCTATACGTGAGCTTGCCTCCGCCATCGGCCGACATATACATGATTCGCCGACCTAGCCGTAGCTCGGCAATCGCATTTGGATGCACTTTCTGTCTTTCCCGTCTCTCGACCTACCCGAGGTTAACTCTTATTAGTCCCTGTGGTGTGGCCTCGCAATTACTTTTGCCGGTTATATCAGCTTCAACACCTTCTTTAGTCTTGTTTCCGCATACGGCCTCGTCTGAGGTTCTTCGCTCCTTCCATCATACGCTAAGTCCTACGTGTCACCCCATCATTGCTTTTCTAGTTTTAGGTCCTCTTATAATACTTAATGACAAGCTGCCACAAAGAACCTCACTGCGCCGCCACGACGCTTTGAACCTCCGCTTGGGATTGTAACAACTTTTATGTTTTCGTGGCTCGGTGTGGCTCCATTCACCGTCGCTGCTCGGCTACATCACGATCTACGCGGTAACCTGCCATACCCACGATCCCACACCCTTGTTCATTGCTTTGTCTATAAATGGGGAAATGCGCCTTCGTGGTTCATCTTTCCCATTACCGTTCGCCGCTGCTCTCCTTCTTCCTTTCGCTGGTGTCTCCTTGCTGCCCGCCGGCCACCAGCCTGAGTTTCCATGGCCAAGGGATTCTACCGCGCCGTTCGGCCTTTCCTTGCCAGTTCTATGTGGTTGTGGCCCCGCACGGTGAGTTCTTCTCTCGCCATCTCGCCTAGATCGATCCGACTGCTTGGGCCCGTCGACGGTTTCTCTCTTTCGCCATTGTTTTCGTGCTAAGCTCTGACGGGCCTTTGTAGCTCTAAGCTCCTCCGCCGCCAGTTCCTCCGGCGATCTCTCCATGGACCTATGTCTAGTTCTGCTCAGCGGTGTTTCTAGTTGAGGACGATGACGCTGGCCCGGCCCGAGCGTGGATCGTGGCGTGGCTCTTCAGTTACACGCCGCGAGATTGAGTGGCTCCTCCGAACTCGTCGGATTCCTGCCGAGGTTTCCTGTCGTCTACCCGGCAGCGAATCCTCTCCAGTTCTCAGAGAAGGCGAATATGTGGTTTTCATGTCCCACTTCGCCCGCGGCTTTGGTCTCCCTCTTAGCGATTTTGCTAGAGAATTTCTTGATTACTTCGGCCTTCAGCCGCATCATCTTCCCGCGAACGCCATAGCTTCTTTCCGCTTTCATCTCAGCCGAGGGTTACTTCGCCTGTCCATCAAGACATGTCCGGGTCGAAATTCTTCCAGATTCGCTCAACGCCGCTCCCGATAAATCTCTCGCATCCTTCCGAGAAGTTGCTCACCCAATGTGGGGCGGCATCCATCACACCGAGGCAATCCGTGTTCCCCAGTTACCGGGTTGGAGTCGTAAGAAATGGCACAAGTCGTTCTACGCTAAGAACAGTAGGGCGAAGACAAGATTCGGCTCCCCATTCTCAATCGCCCACCTTCCAAAGTGAACTGGCTTTATAATCCAAGAAGACTCATGCCCTGGCCGAGGCCTTCAGATTCTGAAGGAGTTGATTCGGCCGTTAAGAAGAGAAGACCGATGGCAACTTTTATTAGTAGCCGGATCGCCTCTTCCAACAAAGGTCCCATGTTATGCTACATGAGTGGTCCCCTCGACCCTAACCGAGTCTCGACTGTGGAGTTGGACAACTACCTTATCTCGTAAGCTGCTCGAGCTATTTTCAAGACGGAGATGCTCGATGATTGGACCTGGGGTTGAAACCGCTTCACCCGACAATCCGCCTCCCGAGGTAAGCCCAATCTTCATCACTCTATTTTTCCTCAGTTTTTAGAGTCTGGTTTTCATGATTTTCTCCTTGTCATGCAGAGGTTCGCTAAACAAAAAGACGAGGATGCCAAGTTCAAGCTCCCTGCCCGCAGATAGGAGTACCCTGACATCGGCGAGCGACTCGAGGAGTTCGCCCCTAAGTCAGATCCCCGCCTCGCCGAGCTCGCGGGCAAAACCTCACAGGAGGAGGAAGGTGATTCGGACGAGGTCCAAATTCTTGAGGTAGTTGCCATGCCTATTTCTTATGCATTCGGCTCGCTTCCCACTAATCCGCCGGCCAGTTCATGACGCCAACCTATTGCTTCTCGGCCTCCCTACCTCGGGAAACGCTGGCTCCCGCCAGTGCTCGGATGCGTTCCTAAGAAGCGAGTAAAGAAACCTCAATCCTCCCAGCGCAAGACTATGCCCGGGTTGCCGGGTAAGTTCTTTTGCCTATATTTCGCTTTCTTCTTCGCTTTATTCCACGATAATCTTCTTTCTTATTTTTGCAGCGCTCCGTCTGCTAAACCCGGTCCTAGCATGACTAGTCGTCCGATTCGCCGCCATCTCCTCCTCCCGCCGATGACACGAGAGTTCCTAGTCCTATTCGCCCTGCCCCTGCCGTGATAATTCGCCTATTCGGGCCCGTGATGCCCCGAGATCTCTCCCATTGATCTGATCCCATCCGCCCTCCGACGTTGCTGAGCCAGCTGCCCTCTATGGGCCCCAGCGCGTTACAATTGAGCTTCCATCTACTCCGCAGTTCACGGTCACCCGACCGCCGAGAAGATCGCTACCCGCGCCTCTGCAAGCTTAACCTCTATTGATCCTAAGGATTCCGCCCTCACTCGAGGCGCAACTTCCGCCGTGCCTCTTCTAAGGAGAACGTGTTATTGCTGGCCAAGACCTCTTCGTAAAAGTCTTGCCGCACCTCTCAATCAAGTATTGCAGAGGCATCGCCAAGAAAGAGTCAGATTCGCCAAAGGCATTACATTCTCACACCGCGTCACCGCTCGCTCTTCATAAGAGTCCTGATCACTGTTGGTTGGACCGCCCGCCCGGGTAAAGTTTTAACCCGGACAATAGCGGTAATAGCCTTTGGAGCGCTGGTTGAATTTGCCAACAACTCGAATGCCGATCGGTTTGAGGGCAATCCATCAACCAACCCTTCCATTTTCTCGACATCAAAGGTCGCTTCATCAAGCCATACTTTATCATTGATACGAACAAGATGAATGCGGTAATTGTTTTATCTCCGGGTCTTAAATTATTTTCCACATGTTATCATACTCTCTAGTCCCCGAAACTTGCAAGGAAATAACTTGTTGTATGCTTGGAAGTTTGACGTGTTTTTATTTCTAAGGTCTCATTAGTTCGGCCACCTAGTTCATAGTTTGTTTAGTTTTGACATAGCTTTGAATTTCCATTCTCATAGAGCCGAGTTAAGTCCTTCTTGACTCGGATCTGGCGTAGTTTTGAATCTCCAGCCACCTAGATCTGAATTAAGTCTTGCTTGATTCTGATCTAGTTTAGCTTTGAATCTCCAGCCACCTAGAGCCTAATTAAGCTTTGCTTGATTCGGATCTGTTATAGCTTTGAATATCCAGCCACCTAGATCTGAGTCAAGTCTCACTTGATTCGGATCTGGTATAGCTTTGAATATCCAGCCACCTAGAGCCGAATTAAGCTTTGCTTGACTCGGATCTGTTATAGCTTTGAATATCCAGCCACCTAGATCTGAATTAAGTCTCACTTGATTCGGATCCGTATAGCTTTGAATATCCAAACCACCTAGAGCCTAATTAAGCTTTGCTTGATCTTGTCTGGATCTGTTTAACTTTTGAATATCCAGCCTCCTAGAGCCGAATTAAGCTTTGCTTGATTTGGATCTAGCTTAGCTTTGAATATTCTCACACCTAGATCTGAATTAAGCTTTGCTTATTTCGGATCCGTATTGTTTTGAATATCCACCACTAGAGCCGAATTAAGCTTTGCTTGATTCGATCTAGTTTAGCTTTGAATATCAAACACCTAGAGCCTAATTGCTTTGCTTGATTCGATCTAGTTTAACTGAATATCCACACCTAGAGCCGAATTAAGCTTTGCTTGATTCGGATCTAGTTTAGCTTTTAATTGTTGTTTTATAACTTTGCTTCATTGCTTAGGTTGCACATGACCGACGATCACGAAGTTCCGTGAGGTTGCTCTTTTGCACCGTAAGCTGGAAGAGAAGTACGAAAGTTCTCATGTACAAAAAGGCCTAAGTCAATAATTCGCTTTCCTCATTTTCTCCTTACTCATATACTGCCTCATGAATGGCTCACCTCTTGTTGAATAGGTAACATCAATAACCTCAATATCCGCCTTGAAAAGAAGATCAAGACCTTGGAAGGTTAGTTTCCTTTCTACTTCCTTTCTTCTTCTTTTTTAGTATCTAAACTAAGTTTCCTTATTATGCTGGTGGCAAAGCCGAAGTTGCAAGACTTTGCAGCCGCAACAAGATTGCATGCCCATGCCCGACGTGATGCTTCATTTTTAGAACAAAGCGCTCACTCGCAACTACAAGAGAAGGATGATGAGATAACTCGCCTGAGATCCGAGGTGAATACACTCAAGCTCTCTCAGAAATCCGAGCTAGAAAAGGTTGACCAAGAATTTGCCGAGGAGAAGAATCGGCTGACTCTGGATTTACAGAAGAGCAAAGAGCTCCTCGAAGTCAGAACTTAAAACTCGTGGTTTGAGCGAGGAACTTGCCTGCTTCGAAGAGTAAACTGCTTGGGCCAAAGACCTTCAGATAATGATGAGCTATATTCATCGTAAGTTATTTGGCTTGGCCGAGCTAGAAATTTTCTTTGCTTTCGCCGCTATCCTTGACATGTTCATGTTTTACAGATCACTTCCCCGAGTCCAAACCCGTGAGTTCTAGAGCTGTTCTGCCGCCGCCGTCACGAGGTGAACTCGATGTTGACTTTGAATATTCGGAGGATTTCTTGCGTTGGTGCCGCAGCTTGGTCCGGCGAAAATCATGGGTCGGACTTGGTGGAGGCCGCTATCAAAGCTTACCATGCACTCGGCGAATACCTCGTGGTC
Organism: Avena longiglumis; assembly: GCA_030063025.1. NCBI lineage: Eukaryota > Viridiplantae > Streptophyta > Magnoliopsida > Poales > Poaceae > Avena > Avena longiglumis. The sequence continues at coordinate 515,537,581 of CP125976.1, forward strand.
TCCCGATATCGACGAGGTCAAGTTATTGGTGACCAGCAAGGCATCCGAGAGGCGATTGAGTCTTGAGGGGAATCTGCTGGCCGGTGCCGACATGGCCTCTTTGTAATCATGTCATGGTATGAAGACATCTCTTGACATTCTCGATGAATCACGACCGCTCTCGCTGGGTTGAAGATCCGACCTTTGTTGCTCTTCGCAAGCTCGGCTTTCCACGCCGAGTATGCCGACGTGCACACTTGGAATGAAGGGCCGAGTTTTCTCCCAGATCCGGATCAGGAGGTCGCAGCTGAAGGTGCTTCGGGTGATGATTCAGCTGAGCACGGGGAAGGTGAGGATGATTCGGCCACATCCGATAGCTCCAGCTCAAGCTCAGATAGCAACGGCGATGCACGATCTTCCTCCAAAGGCACTGGCATTCCACCACAGCATCGACGCTTCTTGAATAACCCCATGATACCGCCAAGTTACACTGGTCGGAGGGCGAGGACCTACCGGGTCCTCCTTCTTCGGAGTGCCCCGCACCTGAGCAAGTGGTTGCCCCTTCAACGAACAACGCTTAGGTTATTCGCTATCCCCGTATGCCGGGCGCAATGTAGACGAAAAATTTGTCAACTCGTATGATTCGAGGCTCTTTTGCTATATGTCGTTGAGATTCTTGGTTAAATGGATGCTTGTCCAATTCTTGCCTCGCTGGCTCGTAATTTCATCTTTCGTGGTTCAATTTTTGCCGTTATTTTGATGATCTTATTCGGGCATTGTCACGAATATCTAAATTGTTGACCTGTTTTTCAACATAAGACAATTACTCCGTCTGCTAGGAGGTAAGCAACGATCGTCGGATCGTCATCGCTTACCGTCGGAACTTCCTTTATAAATTAAGTTTTGAGTATGACTGCGCTTAGCATAGGCTTGATGTATCATACGGTAGTCTCCGGTCGCCGCTTAAATGCCAAGTTTACATGTTCACAGTTTGTCACATCCTATGATAGTCCCTTAGTCAATACTTTGGGTACCTGGATGCATATTCATAACATGAGAGAAACACAACATATGGCATTCGCCGAGTCACTGCTCTGGTCGCCAATGTTCAAGTATGTAACGCGAAAGAGATAGATATACCATATGGCGTCCCGAGCTATTGCTCGATGCCGAGGTCCCAACATGTCGCACCAAATAATCATTGCATATGGCGCCCCGAGTAATCGCTCCGTGCCGAGGTTCTAATATCAAACATGAAAGAACATCACATATGGCAGTCCCCGAGCAACTGCTCTGGGTGCCGGGTTTCAAATATCAAACAGGAAACAACATCACATATGGCAGTCCCCGAGCTATTGCCCTGGGTGCCGAGGTTCAAATATCAAAACATGAAACAATATCACATATGGCAGTCCCCGAGTAACTGCTCTTGGTGCCGAGGTTTGAATACATGATATGAAATAAATATAACCTACGGCTGTCCCCGAGTTATTGCTCTGGGTGCCGAGGTTCAAATACATCATTGGTTTTTTGACCTTGAGATACAATCCTATGAGTAAAATGGCCGAAGTAACGCCACATTCCAGGGGCGCTTCGCTTTCACCAGCTTTATCCGCCTTGCCTTCTCCGAGATTGAGCATCAATCGATAATATGCATCGTTGTGCAATGCTTTGCTTACGATAAATGGTCCTTCCATGGGGGTGATAATTTGTGCATGCCGCGGCGTTGCACCAGGAGGACTAAATCTCCTTCTTTGAATACCCTTGATTCACTTTCCGTGGTGATACCGTAAGTTCTGCTGATAAGTGGCCGATCGTGATAATGTCAACTCTCCGCTTCTCCCCACAGGTCTCTACGATCTTGCCGAGCTATTTCATTTCTTTCGTAGGTTGTTCATCGAGCGACTCTTGGCGAAGTCATATATTATGTCTACCGGAGTACCGCCTACTCCCGTATACCGTAAAAAATGGAGTGTAACCTGTTGACCTATTCGGAGTAGTTCAAGGCTCCATAACACGGCTGGGATTTCTTCGATCCAACATCCCGCCGACTGCTGTAAAGGTTCAACAAGTCGTGGTTTTATTCCCGATAACACCACCATTAGATCTTTCAACTTGTCCGTTGGATGCCGGTGTGCCACCGAGGCAACATCCGCCTATGTGCTTCTCTTGGCAAAATCGCTAAGGCTCCGCAAAGTTCGTGCCATTATCCGTAATAATGCTATGTGGGTATCCGTATCTCAAGATGATATCCTTGAGGAACTTCACCGCTGTGCCCATCACATTTTTGATTGGTTTTACTTCAATCCATTTCGTGAACTTGTCCACCATAACCAAGATGTGGGTCATTCCTCCTCTTGCCTCAAAGGTCCTACCATGTCTAAACCCCATACGTAAAATGGCCATGTGATGGGTATTGTTTTTAACTCGCCGACGCATATGTATTCTGCATATCTCGACACCCATTGCACTTCTTGACTAATTCTTACGCCTCTTTTAACGCTGCACAAGAAATCCATGCCCGAATGCCTTGGCTACTAAAGCGCGAGATGAGGCATGGTGCCCACATTCTCCTTGGTGTATATCTAGAAGGATCTCCGACCTTCCGCGGACTCACGCATTTCTGCAATATGTTCAAGTACGCTTCTTTATATAACTCATTGTTTATGATTGTATAGGCTTTTGCTCTTCTCGACGGTTTGTCTGCTAATACTTCATCACTTTAAAGATCGCTGCGTTTTTAGGTACGAAAATATGGGTTGCGCCCATATCGGCGTTGCTTTTTCTGCGGGTTGATTTCACCGCTCATCTCCATGCTCTCGCCGACATACATACCTCGCCCTTTCCATGATCGCTATTACCTCCGCCCCTCTTTAGGGGTTCAATCTTTCGCGGATCTATCTCCATTGGTGTATGATTCTCCGCAGAACTTCTGGGATAAAGATTGATTCGATTCGTGATGGGTTTATTGACGGTTTCGAGGTGCTCCTGGCTATACTGGCGGAATCGATTGGGTTGATCCTAATTTTGACAATGTGTCACAGCGTCATTTTCTCGCTCGTGGTATGTGGTGAATTCACATCCTTCAAAATATCCACCGATCTTCGCATGGAATCAGATAAAGCCATATTAGCATCTAATGCGTCCCAAGTGCCTTACACTTGTCAGATTACCAGATCCGAGTCACCGTAGCATAGGATTCGCGTATTCTATTTCTTTTGCCACTTTTAATCCATGGACTAGTGCTTCATATTCATCTACATTGTTGGACGCGGCAAAATGTATTTTGGAAGACATACTTCAATTGATCTTTTTTAGGCGAGGTCAAGATTATTCCTGCCCAAACCGCTCCATAGTTTGGAACCATCAAAGTGCATTGTCCAGAATTTGGATCGCAAGGGTGGCTCATATTGCACCTCGGCCCAATCTACGAGAAAGTCGGCATACTGAGATTTGATTGCATCTCTTCTATCAAATTGTGGAGCATACGGTGATAACTCGATCGCCCATTTTGCTATTCGCCACTTGCGTCTTTGTTGTTCAACATGTCGGCTATGGGTGCCTCACATATTACTCGATTGATGCTCTTCAAAGTAATGCTTAAGCTTTTTTGTCGACATATATACTCCATAGGCCATCTTCGATAATGCGGATAATTCGCTTTGAAGTGGATAATACTTCACTTAAATAATATACTCGCCTCGAATCCACTTACCCTCTTCAAGCCGTTCTACTACAACCACAAGATTAACTACTCGATTGGTAGCCGCTTATATAAAGTAGCATAGGTTCTTTTGATAATGGAGAAGCTAAAATGGGTGTCAGAATTAGCATCTTTTTCAACTCGTGAACGCAAGGTCGGCCTGGGAGTCCAAACGAATTTGTCCGACTTTCTCATCAGTGATAGAGTGGCGGTTTTTCTCCCAGCCGACATACAAATCGACTAAGCGAGGCGAGGCAGCCCGTGAATTTTTGCACATCATTCAAACATCTCGGCAATTCCATTTTTCTATTGCTCTTATCTTCGCCGGATTAGCCTCGATACCTCGGGACACAAGGAACCCGAGTAGTTTTCCGCGGCACGCCAAACGGCATTTCTCCTGATTGAGTTTCATTCGAACCTTCTCGTGTTCGCAAAGTTTGCAGATATCTTCTAGCGGTGGTTCTGCTTTCCTTAGTTTTGATGACTACATCATCCACATATACTTGTACATTTTTCCCTATCTCGATCATGTAAACATTTTTGCATGCACCTTTGATACGTTGTTCTGCATTTCAGCAATAATGGCATCGCGATAACAATAAGGCCGTGACGGGTAATAAATGCAGTCTTTATTTGATCGGGTCGGATTTAACAGATCTGGTGGAAACCGTATACGCGTCACAAATGATAACAACTCACGACAGCGGTCGAGTCAATGACTTGGTCTATTCTAGGCAATGGAAAAGGATCTTTGACACCTTGTTTAGGTTAGTGTAGTCGATACACATTCGCCACACAATGGCTACATTAGGATCATCTTTCTTCTTTTCTACTAGCACCGGATTTGATAACCAATCCGGATAAAGCACCTCCATGATAAACCCATGGGCGAAGCCGAGCTATCTCATCTCCTATCACTTTTCTCCGCTTTCGGGCGGTTGCCGGAGAGGTTGCTTCACCGGCCGTGCTCACGGCCCGACGTTTAAAGAGTGCTCAATTAACTCCCCACACCTTGCGGATCTTGAGTAGACCATGCAAATATGTCCCGATTCTCACGGAGGAAGTTGGTGAGCTCGCCTTATTTAAGGCCAAGACCTGCACCAATAGTAATCAAGGCCTGGGAATTGCTCATCAATCCGAAATTTCTTCGTCTCTTTGGTTGGTTGAAAGAAACACCGCCATGAGGGTTGGCCTGCCGCATGCTTATTGCGGCCGACCGAGCGAGGGCTGCTACTTCTTGAATCCTTTTCTTTTCCCTTGCTATAACCAATGACTCGGCCAAATTTAACCCGCCCTACGCACATTCCATTGACTTCTTGTAATCCTCGCAATCGTTATCACCCTTGTGGTCCGGTAATTTCATCTTTAGATAACCTATATGACAATCGCTCATGAATTTGGCCAAGGGTCAGTCCGAGTAGAGCATGATAACAGCTTTCCATCAACCACCTCAAATTCCAAATTTTCTGCTCTGCAGCTATCTCTTGTATCAATAAGACGCCCACGGACTTTACCAATGGGCTCACATGAAAGCCTGGCACTATCCCATGGAAAGTTGTCCTTGTGGATCGCGATGTTTACGTGATATACCGAGCTTGTGCATGGTATCTTTGTACATGATGTTAATATCTGCCCATTATCAATGAGTATTTTGAGAATTTCACATTGATGCTTGGTCCCACAAATTTCGGGTCCAACACAAGTGCGTATGATCCCGGACTCGCATTATCCTCGATGATCTTTTATGCTCCAAGTTATATCCTGATCGACCATGGCTGGTATCTTGGCACCGCTGGTACAACCGCATTCACTTCCATATGTCGGCGCCGCACTGTTTGTCCTGCTGTTACGCGTGAACACGCAGAAGACCGGTGATGTTCCTCGTAATCATTGCGTCCAGCATTTGCCGGATTTATCCTTCCGCCCCGCTTCGTTCATTACTTGATGCATCAGATCCTCCGATCCGAGTTGTCATACCTCGGAGGGGGCGGCAAGATCGCTTGTCGCATTTGCTCCTTAATCTGCCGATGTCTGCTGCATCCGATGGGGAGCCCGAACTCTGCTGGTTACCCATCGTGATTTTCATCCAAGCACATTGCCGGTTGTGTGATTGGTCTAGATGGGTTTGATGTGTGAAATTTACGGCTGATCCAACATGGATTCAAATGTATACTTCGCTTCTCTTGCCATTGCTTCTTTTGCTCGGGGTCCATTGCCTCTTTCCATCATTTCTTGCGGTCCACCGTTGAGGTCCATTTTTCGCCGTTGAGTTACTCCGTGATCAAGCGGATCTTGGGCCACAAATACACCGGGCCGAATTATACCTATAATCCGCCTCTCTTCTTCTTCTTCCTCTGAATCGCGCCTAGATGACCCGCCAATTCTCTCGTGTATTGGTCTTGTGCTCACGATGATCTCACGACATTAACTCCGGTTGGGTTGGGTCACCCAAAGCATAGGAGTCCGCTATTCGATAGTTTCGCCAGTGGTTGGCATATCTCTCGCAGGCGTTACAACACACCGCCGTAACGGCAGCCTTTGCGCGAACCAAGCGATCGCTATGATTCAATAACTCCTTCACATGAGTTTCTGTTACACCATCGAGTTAAAACTCTCTATCTGTTTCATTCGCCTCTGCTTGCACATGGCCGATTGTCGTGGTCTATTCGGTCTCTTGTATGTGCCGGTAAAGTTGCATTTAACATCTCTTTCAAGTCTAACCAGCTGATATCGCGCTGGTTGATTATTCAACCATACCGCTGGTCCTTCCAACATCTCGGCGGACATACCGCCAAATTTATCTCAGGTTGCCACCGCTATCTTCACCGCCAGTAGCATAATCAATTAACCATCTTGTGGTTTGGTACTTCCATTGTATGCTTTTGTGCCTCTCGCCAACCGAAATTTGGTACTGTGGTTCGCCCATGATCCGTGGTCCAAAAACACGCCGGACCTGGTGGACCTTGCTCTTCCAATAGCTCGGACCGTATAACCGATCCAATTTTACTCTTGCATCATTTGTCGGGCAAATCTTCAGACAGATTCTATCCTGCATCCCATAGTGATGGTCCCCACCCTGGTTTTGCGTATTCCACCTCGGAATATCCATCATTATACCTTTCATTCATCCGATTATAGCGAGCTGGTCTCACTTCTCTTTCTTGCCGAGGCTCATGTCTTGGCAGGGTGGAGCGCACTTCTCTCCTTACTTCGCCGGAGCTTGGTTTTCATGATTGTCTCGCGGGTTCTTTCTCGCCGTGCTCCCCATTACCTCGACCGCCGTCCTTTTCCATACGGCCGTGGTTTCTCTCCCGCTATTACCTCGGCTTGCATTTCCTCGTTCTCATTTGCCTTTCCATATTGCCGGGTCATATGGAACGATCTGTTTGTTCCTCTTCCCGAGGTTACTGCTCTTTCTTTTCTTGCATTGTTTCGGTGAAGATGCCGTCACGCAGATAAGCAGTCTTGCCCCCGTCAAATGAACCATTCACGAGGCCCTGGTCTTGCCGTTAGCTCGAGCATTTCTCATTCTCGCTGGTTCGCGATGCGCACGTTCATTCACTCTTTCTTGCCTCGCCGAGCTTCCGTTAACCCTTCTAGTTCCAATGCTGCATTCGCCGCTCTTAGGTTTTTCGCCGGGTACTATACTCGGCAAACCCAAATCGCCTCGATTCGGCTCGTGAGCTTCACGCTCTTGTTAATGTCACTCATGAGGTTCTTTCCTCTTAATCTCGTTCATCCACCCGCCGGTGCGATATCGCTTATTAGCCTTTGCATATTCTCTCGTGGTCCTGTTCAAGGATTCCACAGGCCGATACTTTTGGGCCTCTACCAGCACTTTTTGCCCGGTTTCCTCTAACTCTGCTCGAGCATTTGCCGGATCAAGTATCGGCGCCAGGTGTAGTTAAGTTATCTATAGTTGCACAAGAATGTTCTTCGTCTTCCGTAGGTGGCCCTCTCACTCTTGGTGCCTTTGGGTGGTGTCATGTAGTTCGGCCGGTTTGCCATCGCGAATTACCTCAGCGGTTTGCGATGTAATCTGCTTAAGCGCACTTGCACCAAGCGGGCTCTCCGCTTTCTGCCAATGCCGCCCCCGCTTGTGCTCGCCGCGACCATCACCTCGACGCTACCGCCGACGTTCTCGATGGATGCTCGCGCTCGAGGTGATTCCCCGCAATAACAACCCGTGAGGATAAACGTCGGAGACGCCGACGCCGACGAGATCTTGTGCTCGCCAGCCGATGAAGATCCCGCTATGCTGGGGAGTTTTCCCCGAAGCTCCTCGCATTGTCTCCGACATAGTCATAGAGACCAAATCTCGACTACACCAGAAACAACGCGCCGGGTGTTGATGAAGTTTCCCGTCCGGATCACAACTCCAAATTTAGCACCGCCGGGCACTTGGGCGCCAATGTCATGGTGGTGGCACAGATGCCATGGGTAGGCTAAAGTATGGGGCCAATGGATGCTAGTGGGATCTGGGAGGGAAGATGCAACCTGCCTTTACACTCAAGCTGCCAAAGTGATGAACTTTATTTCTCTTGATGTGTTACAAGTGCTCCTAGAGCTGTTTACAGGGAACTATGAGAATCTCCCCGCCTCGCTGCTCAAAAGACCTCCCCTTATAAAGGGTGCCTTGGGTGCCCTTAGGTCGACGGGCAAGCATATTCGAGGAATATGCTTGTCCCAAAGTGGTAATTCGGCGCCTCCTTTCCCCTGTCTCCTTCCAATGACGGCAAAGCTCCAATGCCCCTTCATGCGTGCCTCGGGCTCAAAGACTGCCACCTCCGTGACCTCCTTCGCCTCCTCCTGCGCCTCCTTGTCTCTTGCTTTGGCCCTGAGATTCCTTTTAGCTGCAGCTATGGTTTGACCCTAAGCTTCTCCTTCTCCTGCAAGCTTCAGATAACTCGCCTTACTGCGTGTTATTCGCCTGCTCTCACCGCATGAAGATCATTTGTGTAAACCGCTGAGTTTCTCATTAACTCGGCCAGTAACCACTTTATACCTATACGTGAGCTTGCCTCGCCATCGGCCGACATATACATGATTCGGCCGACCTAGCTCTCGGCAATCGACGGGACAAGACTCTCTTTCCCCGTCTCTGACCTACCCGAGGTTAACCCCCCGACACTGATTATTTCACTAAATGGGTGGAGGCTGTCCTGATGAAGTCAGTGAACTCAAAGGATTTTATCAATTTTGTGAAAGAACATGTCATTCATAGATTCGGGATTCCCCAAACTATCACGACCGATGGAGGTTCGGTCTTCATTTCCCACGAGTTTAGAAAATTCTGTGAGGACACGGGGATTAAGCTGATTCGATCATCTCCATACTATGCTCAAGAAAATGGGCAAGTCAAGGCCCAACCGAGCCTTATCAAGGCGATCAAGAGGAAAGTCGACGAGCACCCTAGGCGTTGTACGAGGTTCTCAGAGGCTTTATGGGCTTATCGCATGTCATGCCATGGAGCAATAAAACCTCACCATACCATCTAGTCTATGGACAAGAAGCCGATTACCTTGGGAAATTACTTTGGATCGAGACGTGTCACTTTTCGTAACAATCTAACAACTGAAGAATATGCAACCACGATGAGTGACAAGTTGAGGATTTAAGCGAGCTCAGTCGTGGTCGCTTGAGAAAATCAAAGAGAACAAGGCCAAGGTAGCTCGTGCATATAACAAGAAAGTGAGACCAAAGGAGTTCCACGTTGGCGATCCGGTATGGGAAGTCGTGTTGCCATTAGGGACTAAGGATGCAACATATGGTAAATGGTCTCCAAATTGGCACGGGCCATACAGGTCGATCAGTTTTAAGAGGGAACGCGTACATGCTTGAGGAGTTGGACGGCGAAATTCCCAGATGGCTGTCAACGCCAACATCTCAAGAAATATTTCCCAAGCATGTGGGATGATGGACAAGTGAAATGTGGGGCCGATACATAAAATCGGCCAAATAAAAGAAAAATATATAGCCGATGCAGTCATCGACTTTAGAGGTTCAATACATAAGCGATGCCGGTTTACATAAACGAAGCCATCAAGAAATGCCTCAAGGCGTGGAGGGCGCCAAGACGGACACGATCCACCTCGGCGATCTCGGCTTCGTCATCTTCGTCTGCCCGTCACTAGCTGCTTGTTCGTGGCACGATTTCGCCAGATCGGTCTTCAGTTGAGCTTTGAGGCTCTCTGCTTCGTCTTGGGAGCGGGCGATGGATTCTTCCTTGTCGCGAATGAGCTGTTTAGTCGCCCGGACCTTCTCTTCAAGATCTTCCAACTCCCTTTTAAAGGATGCGAGCTCGTGATCTCGACAGAGGTGTCGTTTGGCATCCGAGACGCCTTTTCTCGTTGAGTCACGACATCTGTCTGCGATATTGGCCTTCAGTGGAAGTTGGGCGCGGCGCACACTGATCCTCTCACGAGCTAACTTCACCCTTGACCCGTAGAAGGACAGAGTTACAACCGGCCAAAGCTTCACCTGCAATGCTACTGGGAGTTGGTCTTTTATTTCAGCAAGAACGTTCTTCACCTCCTCAGAACCCTCGATCAACTCTTCGATCGGGGAGGACAGCAGGGCTTTAAGACGCTGGAATTGAGGTGGAACAGCCCTGGCTCGTGGTTCATCATCGGCAACAGAGGGAGTTGGTTCGATGGATTCAGGGTCGAACGACAGCAAGCCTGAAATATCACAACTCTGGCAGCCCTAAAAAGCATCAGTATGCGCCTAAACGTGTAAGGATGAGCCGAAAGAAGCTAACGTACCTCTCCTAAGATCGAGGGGATAGTAGATGATGAGACGATCGGCTTATCTGTGGTTGTTGGGGGCTTGGCCAAAGTGGTAGCCGTTTCGTCTGCACCTTCGGGGATTGCTAGATCCGGCGTGGCTAAAGGCATCGGCACTGCCCCAGCTTTCCCACTAGAAACGTCAGTCGTCTGCATGGAAGGTGTTTAGCCGATGTAAATGATGATGAATCGGCAGATAAAAAGAAGTAAGTGGTAAGAGCATGAAGGGTGATGATTTTCGAAACCTCCTGGCTCGACGAAGAAGCTTGCGCCCTTTTGCGAGCTCTTGGGACTCCATACCCCGCCGACTGGTGCTCGGGGCGAGGTTCGAGAACCGACCTTTCCGAAGCCGATGGTGAATCTGGCTCGGTGTGATGGTCCTCTCAGAATCTGTTGGGCCTAGTTCTCCTCGATTGGTCTGAGTGTCCTCGCTAGAGGTGTCTTCGACGGAAGCCTGTAAAAAAGGAGAACCAGTAAGCATGAGCATGTCTGCAAGAATGAAAGAATGAGAAGGATCGACCAAGGCATGAATCAGCCTACATGCGAGCTTTCTGGAGAAGGGCTCCGGCGCCTCAAGGTCTTCCTGGCAGCTACCTTCCTCACCATCGTTCTTGTTTTAGTTGGAACTCGAGGGGCAGCTGACTTAGGAGTTGCTTGGTTCTTGGAAGCCGATTGTGGTGTTATCGGCTGTTTCTGCATTATGACCTTTTTCAAAGGTGGCGAGTTTTTGCAGAAAAGAACCACAGGAGCTGGCGGAAAGAACTCGAAGGGGGAGCCATCACTGTGCGTAGGTTCAGGGCCATCTTGTTGCTGCAAAGAGAAAGAGTGGGTTAGTAGAAGAATCATTTGTGAGCTGCATCAAGAAAATTTACAAGTAGTGGTACCTGTTCCACGGGGATGTCATAGTCAGCATCGAGCTGTTTCAGCAACGGTCCCAGAGCTCTCCTGAAGGCGTGAGTCTTCCACATCGACCACCAGTCTTCAAAGCCATCGGTTGATGAGGCGAAGGTGAGGTCGTTGGGAATTGGGATGGTCAGAGCATCAAAGAAGGAATAACACCTTTGGCTGGTGAGAGGATCAGGCAGGTCGGCTCTGCTCTCTGTAAGGTGGTGGAGAAAGAAATGGGGAGGTACCTGTCCAAGGCCAAATTGCCGAGCCACTACGACTGGCTGGTAGAATTCATACCCAGGCTTGATTATTCTGTTGGATGTACTCATGCCAACTGGAAGGAAACAGGGACGAATCACAGTGGAAAAGAGCTGCCGAGTGCTGGTGTCATCGGCAAAATTGTCTAGCCTGAAGGAGAGTGGGTTTTCAAAATGTTCCGATTCTTCCATGTAAGGAAAGAAGATAGGATTGTCCAGGCCTTGAAAGAAAGTGCTGAACCACTTGGATGCCTCTGAGGGGGCTTACTACCTGGCAGTCTATACAAATCTTGGCCATAGCTGGTGCATCGGATCTGCTTCCTTTACATCCGAAAGTTGCAACTCGCCAAAAGGGGAAGTTTGGGATGTGGTTTTGAAAATACAATGAGCCCATAGCTGAATGAACCACCAAGGACCACTGTTTTGACTGCTATGCCGAGAACAGCTTGGCGGACATTAATCGGAGATATCGATAGACCTCCCCAAGGAACAGCTTGATGCCAAGTTGAGTGCCTTTGGCCGCCTGGGCTAAGGAGAGATAATTCTTGGTTGGAGCAAGGAAGGGCCACAGAATATGAAATGTTCCACGAAGTTGAGAAAGGCCGTGTTCTTTCTCCGTGACAGGCCTTGTTTTCATATGGCGTTGGAGGTAGGCACCCCAACAGGCGATTGCTTTAGAAGACAGCTTGTAGGGGACTTTGGTCACATTAAAAGCAGAGGGTGGGCGATGTAACATCCAAACCAAGAATCATCACCACGCCTAATGGTTGGTGACATAGGACCATGACCGAACATGAAGCGTTCAGAGCGTCGGACTGAAGTAGCCGGTTTTCAAGATTCTCATGTTTCTCAAGGGAGACAATGATAAATGCAAGGCATCGGCTATTCCGTGGTTTCCCATTGGGATTGGTAAGCTCTAGCTACCTGGAACCAAGAGACCCAATGTTCGGGATTAGGCCAGGGCCTGCAAGCCGGGCCCAAGAGTTTAAATCTAGGTCTTGGCTTAAGGGGATTCTGTTTGCTTTCAAGAGATCGGATGGGCAGGACTAGAATCAGACGAGGCCAAGACAGAGAGAATTTGGGAGAGAAGGATGCAAGTAATGTCTCAAACCTAGAAAATTTAATGGTGGAATAAGGCATTAATCGGTGTTCGCCATTAATTCTAACATCGCTCAGATCGCGAGGAGTAGGCGCATTTCAGACCGGAGACCTCAGGTTGGTGTTGGACGATTCCGCCATCTAGTTTGCCGTGGAGATGGATCTATGCAGTTGGGGATCGAGGGTTCTTGTCGCTGTGAGCTCGATCCGTCGGTGGGCAATTGGAGATCCGGTCGCCTTTTTTGAAGAGGGTCGCAGGTTACCGCTTGAAACCGGAAAGTGGCCGCAGATTTGCCTAAGTATCGACCAAGTTTGACCTTGTCAACGTTTTTGGGAAAGCCGATGTGTTGCCATCGGCTCTTTGAGATTTGACTTGTTTGATCGTATGATGCTGGTGAAAGCCGATCTGATTATCGGCTTCTCGGAACATCGACCTATTTTGACTATCGGCGAAATTGGGTCGAAAGCAATCTTCGAGTTGGAAAAGTAATCTTCGTTCATTCAAAAGACGATTATTTACAGTGGGGCTGATTGCTTACAAAAGGAAACCTACTACTACTACTACTACTACTACTAGTTCCTAATCTAGAGGCCGAGGTCTTCGTCTTGCCTTTGTCATCAGCTATTGGCCGCGTCGTCTTGGCCGTCTTCTTCAAGATGCCGGTGGGGCCTCCTCGTCCTCGTCGTCGTCTTCGGTGTCCTCGCTAGACCCGGCGCGGAAGCGCTTCACCGGTGGATACTCATCGGAGGAGGTGTCCTCATCCGACTCCTCCTCCTCGTCGGAGGATTCGGCCGCCCGAGACCGGGACGTCGTCGTCGCTCCAGCCTCCCGTCGACGAGGAACTGCAGGCCCTCCTGCCGGGCCGTGGACGCGTCGTCCTCCGACCAAGCGGCGATCCAATCCTCTCGTCCCACCATTGTGGGCGAGAGTCATCTACGCCAGGCGGGTGCTCGGCGTCGGCTCGGCCGCTAATGGTGTTGGAAGACCGAGGAAGGCGAAGAAGAGGAGGCCATGGCGGAGGAAGAGGGTTTTTCATGAGGAAGAGGGTTTTTGGCTACGGAGGAAGATGGGACCCAAACTGCTCGGATGAATTTAAATAAGGGGAATAGTGGGAGGAGGTTCAATGCCATAGCGGTTTCGAATGTGCCGCCAAAATCGTCAAATCATGCACTGAAGGAGTTGAGAAGACAGGCATCATGATGAGGGGTGGCGTGGCGATTCTGCCTGCAACGCGTAATCCGATGTAAAAAGGGGAAGAAAAACATCAACAGTGGTTTTGGAATTATTATTGCCAAAACCAGGGGCATGTGTTATCGCCATATTTTTGCCAAAGGAGGAGATGGGCCGTAATCAAGATGGGCTTGAAGATATATATGCAACGTGTTCTTTGAATCGCCTTGTCGTGGGTTTGGGCTAAATTGCCCGTGTATCTGTATATTGTAGGTTCCGTTTTGTTTAGGTAAGAGATAGAGTTGTAGAGTTATTCCAAAGATAGAAAGTCTCCGGACTATAAATATGTACCTAAGGTTATCGAGAAAAGGAGGACAATCACGTTCACAACAAACACAATCTCGCATCGCCACCCCTTGTTTCTAGGGTTTCTTTCGGGTAGTGTCATGCTGCCTAGATCGCATCTTGCGATCTAGGCAGTATTATTATGCTTATTTGGTGTTACTGCATGAAGCCTTGTTGATGGCGAGTAATACTATTATCATAGATTTGTTGAGGCTAGCATCGGTACTTTTCGCTATGATTGTTTAAGTTATGCTACCTCTAGTTACCTCGCTACCTTTGCACCTTTTCCCGGGTGCAAGGGTAGCATCTTGCTTGATCTTTATTAAGTTGTTTCGATCTGTTATAGTTATGACTTGTTCTCCAAGGTTTAGTTTGATATCCACGCAGTAAGGCCTTGCAAACGGGTTGAACGATCCAGTAGTACGTAAGGATATGGTTTGCTAGCTCGAGAGGAGTTGTTCCGGTAATTGACTTTACGTCGGTTGTTAGGCCTCCTCTAGGGTTAGTTTTCTATCATCTTTTGTATCTACCAGGCTCAATTACGTGTAGGATGTTCCAATTACGTGGTGAAAACGTTAAACTGTCGTAGATAGATTTAAATTGTAATGATGAAGCAAAGCCCCATGTTATCGTAGATCTAATGCAGAACCATGGGATAATCGGCTCTAGGAGACGATTCACAGGAAACCAGGAGCCAGTCACGGCAATTTTACGTATACTTGTTTACCATGCAGAACTGATCAAGCAATCCATCACCTTCGACCAGTTATAGGTCGTGGCACGCCTCGAACCAAGCCGGGGCGTGTCTTGGAGTTTTGCGGGCCGTTGCCCGAGGGACCAGGGCCCACCAGCAGTTCTGGGAGCCTCCCGGCTCTTCGTGTTGCTCGTCGCTGCTCGCCGGTGGGTTTTGATAGGCAACATCTACTTGTTAGCTTTCAACTCTCATTGCCCCTATCATAAGCATCTTGAAGTGATTAAGGTTAAAGTGAACAAAGTATGGAGTATATGCTTGACAAAGTATAAGTTGGCAATCTCATGTCCCTTGAGTACAAGGGTCGTTCCTCATGATACTCAACTTTAGTTACCGGTAAGTTCTTACCATACTAAGTATATGTGTATCATAGAGAACCACCAATGGGGTACCCCTTCCCCCATGACACAGGAGCTATCCCATATCAAAATGATAAGGCAACAGACAATGAGCATCTCAAAAATCTTCTTATTTACCATGGGAAAATGGTGCTTTGTTCTCTTCTTTCCTCCTTTTCTCTTTTTTATCTTTTTTCTATCTCTCCTTTTTTATAAAAAGAATGCTTCATAGATTTCCCACTATTGTCATGTTGCAAGTTTCCACCATGATTAGGCATGGCTTAGGCTAGCGGCCCAGTCGTTTCTCTAACACATATACATAACTCCATGGACTTACAAGCTCCCCTTTTATTTCACACCGTCGACATCCATAAACAAAAGAGCATGATATCAACTGGGTGGATATTTACATGTGTTGAAAGTGTTCCCCGTGACAGCACGGTTCTGCTAATTCCCAACTTATAAGTGCAAGCATATACAACATAGATGACACAATGGTTCAAGTTTATTAGGGGCAAGAAAAATAAAGTGTGCCATCAAGTTTATGAGAGCTTTAATCACTAATTTCACATAACTAAGTGACTTTTTAATTGGAATGTAGAAAAACAAGAATTTACATGAAATGGTGTAACACACCATGCATAGGAATTTATAGTGGAAACTTTGGAATAACTTGGTTTCTTGGGAGTTGGATGCATGAGTAGAGCTTACTCAATACAAGTGGAGGCTAGCAAAATACTGGGAGCGACCAACTAAGAGAGCAATAATGGCCATAATCATGCAGAGCGACAAAACATTATCAACTAAAGCATAAAGTGGTATCACAAGTCAAAAACTAAATGATCATAGAGGCTAAGGTGACTGGTTCATAGTCATAACCTGGTGTGAGCATGTGTCAAGTCAACCCAAACAAAACATCAAAGGAGAATACCATAATACTATGCTTTTGTATGCTAAAACAACGCATGATTCTTTCAAGGCACATTAAGCAATCTTAATTGTTTGGAACAATTCATGCTACAACAATAATCACTAAGCATAAGGCCAAAACAACATCTAGCATGACATGATAAAGTCTAAGACACAGTTAAAGGAAGCTCGCTTTTTGTAAGACCCCACCTTTATAAAGGTAAAGGTCCATGTGATTGCAATGCTAGTCCCTGGATCAATTGCTAGCATCCACAGTTTAAGATGAAGTACACAGAAACAAAGTTCATTATTACATCTTCATTCCAGAGATAACATATTCTTTTACAACTCCATATCCATAGGCTAGTACAAGAGTTTATCATAACAATATAAATAAAAGTCTTCATCTTCATGTGCCACAGGCAAGCATGTTGAGTGTATACTCGTAACCCTAATCCTCATCACAGTAACCTGCAACATCACAAGTTACAGCCACAGTGGTTCAATACATTGGAATAGTATTGGCAAGTGATAACTTAGTAGAATATTAGTATCTAACTACTACATGAATTTGGATAAGTGTATCTTAGGCTTGCTTTGCTCAAAATAGGTTTTACCTATCAGTTGAAAACACTAAGTTTTTGTTTGGCAAAAACCCCCAAGGAACCACCAATAGAAATTGGTGAACCTTCACCCTTGTTCAACCACAAGTTTTAACTTAGAAAATTGGGATGAGGAGATTCTTGATAGCTTCCATGTCTTGATGCTCAAATTGTCCATTACCGGGCACACGGCTAAGTACTTAGTTTCTTCCTTCTGCAGAGGTGGTGCACTTTCCCCACAAGACTAAATTTTCACCAAGACAGGACCTTTCAGAAGCCTTCCCTTAGACCAAATGGACGTGTTCCAACCTATCACCCACTACCACCAACTGTCTAAATGGCTAAGTTATTGCAACCTATATGATCCAGGCAGAGCCCATAATGCCATGTGGCTACACTAGAATCTTCTTAACATATGGCATCTCAAATCCCTTTGTTCCTGGGTGGCATTCCACAAGTGTGATACACAAGGTAAACCATAGAAATGGGCCTTGTGTAACCACTCAACACAAACCAATCCACCATTCCACCCAGGTGTTTCATTCACTTAGTTGTTTTATTAAGCAAAACATAAGTCAAAGACTTAGAAATATTTTCCATAGCATGTATATGTAATCCACCGTTGGTTGCTACTAGCTAGGCTAAGCATGGCAATAGCAAGTATCTTAACTTAGAGGAAATTCTAACAATTCTACAACTACTAGGATTTCCCAAGCATAGCATATAGATACTTAGCACAAATTATCATGCAAGCCCTATACAAAAAAATTCTAATGCATAGTCAAAATATTGGGACAAAAGTATGAAGCACCACTTGCCTTGGTAGTTGGGGGAGTAACAACAATCCTCACAGTCACAATCACCACTAGCACCAAAATCTACACATAAAATGATAGCACCAAATTCACATATCAAAATAAACAAACAAAAATATATGAATGCATGCAAATGACATGTGATGGTTTTTTCTAAACCAAACAATACAAGTGAAACAGTACTGAACAATAAACAACACAATTATACACCAAATAATCTTTATTTGGCTTTTAAAACATTTTCCAATTAATTTTTGTACACAAAATAAGCCTACAATTGTCTTTACAAAAAAAACTAATTTTCCAGAAGCAATTCATTAAAAAAATACATGGTTGGATAGAATTCTTCTTCCTGATTCTATTGATATAACATTTGCAAAATTTGGACGTGTGGATCAAAATATGAATTTTGCAAGTTTGAACATCTAATAGATCTAAATTCAGATTTTAAATCTAAACCCTAGCCACGCGGCAGCTTCTGATTGGACGGTACCGGTTCGGCCGGATCACGCTTGCGAGCCTTAGGATCTAACTAACGTTGCACGGCCCAGATCTAATTGTACCGTTTCGCTAACAGATCTAATCGAGGCCTTTGGATTTAGATCCAATGGATCAGATCCATCTGACCAAGAACTAGCGACGCGAATGGCGCTTGCGGCGGCGACGCCTCTAGCGGTGACACGCCGGCGAGGCCAAAGGGGCAGGGGGCATGATAGTGCTTACCGATATCGCGAGGACGTGGAGATGCTCAACATGCAGACGGACAGGGTCGGGGCGCACGGACACAGCAGCAGGACCTCGTCGGAGTTCATTTGCGCATCGGGTACTCACTGTCGAAGTCGAAGACGACGACCTAGGGCGCAAGGGACCAAACAGCAAGCGTTAATATATGTGCAAGACACTGGCGAACATAGCTGCGTGAACTAGAGACAGAGGGGGACATGGGGCTCACCGGAATGGCTCGTCGGAGTCGAGCTTAGCTTTGGGCGCTTGCAGATGTTGACGAGGGTGGCGACCTGCGGCGATTTAGGACAAAAGGAAAACATGAGAAGATGCACAAGGCGATGGCGAAGCGGCTCATGTGAACCAGAGGGCAAGGCGCGCTCGAGACTCACCGCGATAGCTCGCCAGAGTTCTTCGGTGCTACGGCAGTGTAGAGCGAAATTCGTGGAGCCTGGCGGCGCTATGGTGGTGATGTGAGGGAAAGGAGCGGTGGGAGGTGGTTAAGTAGCGAGCGGGCGGCATTCACTCGGTGAATCAATGGGAATTAAGCAGCTTAAATCATGCAGTGAAGGAGGAGGAACGGGCAACGGGCGTCTGCGTCTGCAGGTTTGGGAGATGATGCTGGCGTGGTGCAGGCCCAGTCGGTGGATGTGGGTAAGGTTGTTCACAGGTGAGAGGAAGAGGGTAAATGGCACGGGTGGGCTTTTGGGCGGTTACGGTCTTTGAGCTCAAAGTGCGCTTGTTTTTATTTTTTATTTTCCTTTTCCTTTTCTAATTTGATTTTCAGGAATGTTTTCAAATGATTTCAAATGAGTTTGTATCCAAACTTTATTCGATTTTGTAAAGTAAAACTTGCACAAATTTCAGTGAAAACATCATTGTTCTCCCAAGATTATATTGGCCCATTGAATTTTAAAATAAAACATGCCTTAATTAATTAATTTAATAGGCATATGAATGGTTCATATTTTTGTTTTGAAAACTTTTACCAAGCTTTAGAAATATCAAACAAACCCACGTTCAAACCTTTACTGATTAAAGCAAGTATTTTCTTATTAGAAGGTAGCAATAAGGCCATTGCCTTGCTTACATAAAATAATAGACCACAAATGCTTTTGTTTTTGAAAAATGATCCTAAAATGATTATTAATGCATGAATGATATGCAAACTTTGAAATCATGATTTTTGGGATGTTACACTTTTGTACCACTATAAGCATGAAGATTTCTACTCTTTTCCAGCACAAATCGACTTATTTGAAACATCACATCGAAAGAGGGGATCCAACTACTTTATTCAAGCAAACTAAAACCAAAAATGAAAACTAAGACGCTCCAAGAATAACACAACAATTTGAAACAATAAAAACGAAGTGTCTAGAAAGAGACCTGAGATTTTTTATTGATGAAGAAGGGGATGCCTTGGGCATCCCCAAGCTTTGATGCTTGTACCTATTCAATATTTCTTGGGGTGACACAGGGTGTAACACCCTAGTTTTAGCTAATCCTTATTTAGGGTTGATTGTGCATTCGTGACCATCATCCTCTAAAAATGCATGCAATAAGAAACAAATTAAAACCCTAAACCCTAGTTTTCCCTATCTCTCTAAAAGCATTCAGAAGTGTTTTGAATATTGAAAAAAATACAAAATTTGAGGAGCCCAAATTGTTTATAAGTGATCTACAGTATTCTAATATGTTTACAAAAGTTCTAGTAATTTCAATATACACAAATCAGTTTTGGAATTGGAAATACAAAGAGAAAAGGATTTCAGAAAATAGAAAGAGGTTTATAAAAAAATAGAGCCAGAACTCTTCCAGGCCATGGCCCACTCCCTCTCTCCTCGCTGCAAGGCTTGTTGCAGGCCAACCACGGCCCAAGTCAGCCCGATGCGGCCCGGTACCCCTCTGCCGTCTTTTCCATTTCTTCTTCCTCGCGCGAGCCGAAGCTGCTGCATGTCCGACGCGCCGCTGTCGATCTCCTCTGCACCACGATGCTCACCACCGCCCTTGGAGTCGAGCATAAGAATGCCCTTGCCGAGCTTCCTCTCCCCATACTCGTTTCTCCTTCTCTCGCTTCCTTTGTTGATATTTCCCCTTCTGCTCGAAACCCTAGCTTCGGCCACAGACTCACGCCGTCGTATCCGGCCTCCTATCATTGTTCTGCGGCCACCGCTGAGTTCGCCATGCTGTTCTGATTCGTCCCAGCTATTTCACGTAGCCTCGCGCGCCCGTAGTCCACCGAATCGAAACCTCGTTCTCGTCGGCTGTCGTAGTCATCGTCGTCAATTCCGGTGTCGTCCGAGCTCGCCTCGCTCCGCCGACCCCTTCATCGTGCTTCTGGTGAGCTGCTGGTCCTTGTGGACCCTCTCTCTTGCCCCTCTCCCCCTGATTCGCCACCGCGCCATGCACCTGCAAGCTCCACCGCTCGCCACCATCGTGTTCACTGTTCCATTGACCACAAGTGGGCGGCGCTGCCACCACTGGGTCCGCCTTGATCTCCTCTTTCCAACTATACCATTTACAAGCCCGTGCACGCAGTGAATCCACAGATTCGAGCATAATCCGAGAGCTTCTTCATTGTTGATGTCATGATGACATCGGCATAACGCAATATTCCTTTTTCTTTTAGTTTATTTGTTTTTTGAAAATCATTTCTGGAAATATAAATTCCCCTGTGGGCCCTATCTGTCAGGTTTTTAATCATTTTGTAAAATAATTTCTATAATTGATAAACTTATGACATGTGGGTCCAAGTGAATAAATATTTAATATAATCCAAAACTGTTTTATGATTTCCTAAAATGATTTAAAATGGATTTAAATTGAGAAAAATAATAACTAATTCATTTTAAATCAGAAAAATACAAATAATATATCAAAATGTTCAGAAAAATGAGAACAATCTATTTAAGATATAATCATGCATTGTTAAGAAACTTACATGACAAGTTTAATTATAAGAACATAGTAACCCCTCATAGGTGATTCCGGAGTTTCCCCGAGTTAGGGTTTGGACCCCTCGGAACCCCGGTTAAGTTGTGGAGCATGCTTTAGGGTTTTAATTCAATACAATTTAACTTGTCACATCATCATACTTGCTTGAGAATTGCATCGATGCCATGTGTTGATTGTTTCCCTTTCTTTCCGGTATTTGGTTCTTCCTCAGTAGAATACGATATCGAGATCAAGATCGAGATTGAAGACCAAGATCAAGACCATTGAAGATCGACGAACAATACTTGACCAACTGTAACCAAGTCAAGTACAAGGCTTCCGAAGATCTGCTTATCTATTATCATCTAGCAAAGGTAAGCATAGCCCCACCATGATATAATCCTATGATTTCGAAAGTATTTCAATTCTTTCCATGATGCATACGATTCTATTGTGGTCTTTTATCGATAGATAAAGTATCTTATCTATTGCATTACTCCATATGAGCTTATATTACCTGATCCACTACTCCTAGCATAACTAGTTTTGGCTTGTGTGCACTTCTAGAGCTTATATATGTGTCTTGCTTAGCCAAGCATAGCTGTTGAGTCTGGTCCATCCAGAAGATGTATCAGATGGAAAGAATCTAGTATGACAGGAGAACATGATGAGAACATATCAGAGATGGTATGAGATTAAACATGCTAAGGCTTGTATGGGAGGCCACGGTGGGATGTGGTTTTTGTAGTCCCATGCTCACCACCACTAGGAACCGAGTTCTTGCCTTTGGAACCGAGATGAGCGTACAGCCACACGGGGCTTGGGAACCCCTCGCCTGATTAACTTGCCTAGTAGATTCCATGAGTCACATAGTTCGGCGTTCCATTTGACATATGCATATAAAACCTTTTGAAAGATTTGGCGGGTGAAGGTGCATTCATAACAGGTAGGGAAGCGTGGCCGCGGTTGCTTGGGGTTGATAGCTCCCCTGGTAAACCAACCTCGCCTCACATCTTTAAGTACCGGCTTTGGGATTTGACTCGTTATGGTGGAACCATAATTATTGTGTGACTCATGGTCTCGGCGAAAGCAAGGTAAAGGTCGTGGCCAACCACCCTCTGCCGGCCTTCCAAGGAAGAAGGCTAATGTACTAGCATTAAGAGTTGGTTGGTACGTGTGGGTAAAGTTTTACACCCCTGCAGGGTTAAATCTTTTCGAAAAGCCGTGTTCATGGTTATGAACGCTTGGTGACGAGATTCTAAGATCATAGAGAACTATAACCTAATCATAAAACTTGATAGATCAACGTGTGCTTAAGGATGCTTCCTGTAACATCCCAAAAATCAAGATTTCAAAGTTTGCACATCATTCATGCATTCATAATCATATTTAGGATCATTTCTTCAAAAACAGAAACTTTGTGATCTATTATTTTATGTAAGCAAGGCAATGGCCATATTGCTACCTTCTCATAAGAAAAAAAATTATTTTAATCAGTAAGGATTTGATCATGAACTTGAGTGATGTTTATAAAGTTTGGTAAAGGTATTCAAAAACAAATTTATGAATTAGAAACCATTCATATACTATTTATAAACATTTAATTAGGGCATGGTTTAAATTTCATTTTCAAACCCAATTTGAATTTGAGTGTGAATAAGTGTTTTACACACCCCAGGATACAAGAATCACAATGCAAAAGTTTGGAGAAAATTTCAATTGAAACAGATTTGAAATGGGCATTTGAATTCAAACTAGAAAATCAAATCAAAAATGGAAAAAAAATAAAAGAAAGGAAAACGGGCCGACGCCACCCTTTCGGCCCAGAAGCTAAAGCATACCACTCGGGATTTTCCTTCTCCCTCTGTTTCTCACTCAAACCGCACACACCCCCTCACTGACGCTCCGACCCCACCATCCACCTCAGCATCGTCGTCAATCACGCGCCGGAGGAACTGCTCCCCGCGGCCATTTCTCCGATTTGATTCCGCACTTGATTGCGAGTAAACACCAGCATGATTTCCTCTCGCCCGGATATTTAACCTCCTCCTCCTTCTCATTTCCTCGAGGCCGGAACCAGAGAGCCACCAGTGCTGCCTTAATCGAGCTCACTCCGTAGTCTTGACAAACTCAGTGGCGATTCGGTGAGAACTCCCTGCCCCTTGCCTCCTGGTATAGCTAGCGCGTTCCCTGCATCCTTGCACATCGTTTAACACTTTTGTTGTGTGCTAGGACAACCCCGAACGTTGGCAACGTCGACGACTGCGTGAGCCCGACGAAGCACTCAACTCCGGGCGATGCGGTTAGTCCGAGCACGCCTTGCCCTCTCTTTGATACTCGCTTAACCAGCATCACTTCCCGCATCTGACGCGCTGCTTATTTCTCTCTGGCATAATCTACATCCTCGGCAACGTCGACGAACAGCTGTGCCCGACGCCTTCACGAACTCCGGCGATCACAGCGACTCGGCGCCCTCGCCAACGAAGACCACCTTGAGCTTTAGCATCATCACGCGAACACGGTGAGCTACCCCACTGCCCTTCTCGCTTCCTATAACACCGGTGACTTCACCGTCGATCAAGGCCACGCGGACACCGTCAGCCGCTACCGACTTTTGGTCTGTTTGATGTGGGCCGTTAGATCTAGATCGGGCGTGTAGGAATAGATCACTTAAACGAAGGGGTAAGTTAGATCTGAGCCGTGTGATGCGTTTTAATCCAACGGACCGCGAGCGTGATCCAGTGCGAAGCGGTATTGACCAATCAGAAAGCGTCGCGTGGCCTGTGTTTTGATTTAAAATCTGGAATTAGATCTATTAGTTGTTCAAACTTGCAAAATTCATAACTTTTGATCCACACGTTCAAATTTTGTAAATTTTATATCATTGGAATCAGGAGAAATAATTTTATCCAATTATGCACTTTGTTTAATGAATTGCATCTGTAAAATGGGTTGTTTTTGTAGAGACATTTCCAAACTTATTTTGTATATAAAAATTGTATGGAAACTGTTCTAAGGGCCAAATTAATTTTATTTAGTGTATAATTGTTTTGTTTATGATTCGGTACTTTTTCAATTGTCTGGTTTGATTTATAAAAATCATCACATGGCATTTGCATGCATTCATATATTTTTGCTTGTTTATTTTGATATGTGAAATTGGTGCTATCATTTTATGTGTAGATTTTGGTGCTAATAGTGATTGTGGTTGTGAAGATTGTTGCTACTCCTCCAACTACCAAGGCAAGTGGTGCTTCATATTTTTATCCCAATATTTTGACTATGCATTAGAAATATTTTGTATAGGGCTTGCATGAATATTTTGCTAAGTATCTATATGCTATGCTTGGGAAATCCTAGTAGTTGTAGAATTATTAGAATTTTCTCTAAGTTAAGATACTTGCTTTTGCCATGCTTAGCCTAGCTAGTAGAAACCAAGGGTGGAATATATACATGCTATGGAAAAATATTGCTAAGTCTTTGACTTATGGTTTTTGCTTAATAAAACAACTAAGTGAATGAAACAACTGGGTGGAATGGTAATTGCTTGGTGGTTTTTGGTTGAGTGGTTACACAAGTCCCATTTCTATGGTTTACCTTGTGTATCTCACTTGTGGATTGCCACCCAGGAACAAAGGGATTTGAGATGCCAAATGTTAAGAAGCTTCTAGTGTAGCCACATGGCATTATGGGCTCTGCCTGGATCATATAGGTTGCAATAACTTAGCCAAATGGACAGTTGGTGGTAGGGGAATGATAGGTTTGGAGCGCGTCAATTCTGGTCTAAGGGAAGGCTTCTGAAAGGTCCTGTCTTGGTGAAACCAAGTCTTGTGGGGAAAGTGCACCACCTCTGCAGATTGCCTCTAGGGATGCCCTGATAGCCAACTTGGCCAGTGAGTGGGGATTGTAATGTACTTCGTTAGTTGGACCACCACACTTATCATTTTATTTCCAAAAAAATTTATCTAAGTTATGTTGAACCTTTGATGCTTGTAATGGATTTGTGTATGCCATGACTTGTGTGATTGTTGCAAAAGATATGCTTGTGATATTTTGTCTTGTGATTTTTCTCTATTGATGTTGATTCTAACTTTTCTCTATCTTGTAAAAAATAGATGCCTAATGTTACTATCAACACGGCCGAGGAGTTCAAGGGAACTCGTTTTGGCACTCGTCTCATTGAGCTCACTAGCGTGCTCAACCTTCCACTCCCTAGCATCATGACGCTTCCCCTCACCAAGTTTGAGAGGAAGGACCTTTGGGGCTTCAGAGTCACTCAGCCCGGACGCCAAGCAGAGCCAACCACGGAGACCATCACCTTCAAGCTGATGCATGACGACAAGGAGAAAAGCCTAGATGTAGTCATGCAAGAGTTACTTGGGCGCCTGGTAGGGAGACACTCCACCGAGCTTAGAGGTCTTTACTTTCACCCCTTCGGGAGACGCAATAAGGAGGGTGAAGATATAGAGTACGAGGATGCTGCTAGAGATACGATGGAGACGATTCGTCTGTACCTCCAGGACCTAAAGGGTCTTATTAGGAACCTAGATACTGATAGGACCAACGTCATGCTTAGCAATGACGAGCTCCAGGTTAAGCTTCGTGAGAAGGACAAGCTCTTCGCGGAGCAAGACGAGATAGTCAAGGAAATGGAGGCCAAGTTTGAAAGCCATGACATGAAGTTCAAGAGCCAGGAGAAAAGAGTCCAAGACAGGAACAAGAAGATCCGGGAGATGAAGAAGAGCTGGAGGCCAAGGACTTCGAGCTCGAGCATCAGCAAGGAGTGATCGAGATACTTCGCTCACAGAAGAGGGCTCTTAGGGCCAAGATAGAGGCCTTGACTACCAATGTTGAGGAATACAAGACCGCTATGGAGAATGCAGGTCTTACACTTGTTGATGTGGAGATTGATGTGGAGGAGTAGTGATGACTACTCATTTATCTTTCATCTACCGTACTTATGATTTTTTTTGAGTCACAATGACCATCCAACATGTGGGTGGCTTGCTATGGTGTGTTTGCTTTCCCAAACTCGTCGTTTACATCGTTTGAACTTTATGTTATGTTGATGCTTGGTTTGATGATTGTTATGTGATGTATTGTGCATGATAAGCATATAAGGGTATCTCATTCTTATCCTTATGAAAACCACAGATGCCTCCTCGACGTGCCAACCCCAACCCAAACAACAACAATGTCACCCCCGAGATGCAGATCGTGATGATGACAAAGACATGCACGGATGCAGATGATGACCATATTTATGCAGAACAACAACAACAACAACAACAACAACAACAACAACAATGACAAGAATAAAGAATAGCGACAGCAGAATAAAAGAATACATAAAGAATAGCAATGACAACAAAGAACAACAACAACAACAACAACAACAACAACAACAACAACAACAACAACAACAACAACAACAACAACAACAACAACAACAACAACAACAACAACACCAACAACAACAACAACAACAACAACAACAACAACAACAACAACAACAACAACAACACCACCACCAACAACAACAACAACAACAACAATCCACCATGATTTGACATGATCACCAGATTCCTAAGACTGAGGCCTGCAAAGTTCTTAGGAACCACTGATCCAATGGTGGCAAATGATTGGCTACGTTCGGTGAACAAGGATTTGGTAACTGCCGGCTACACCGATGAGGAGAAGGTCAGGTTTGTAGCACATCTGTTGGAAGGACCAGCAGCTACTTGGTGGGATAACTACCAGATCACCACTCCTATTGAGGATGTGTGTAAGGTTCCCAACCTTTAATAAGGTAGAGATCCCTATGTTTACAATGCTAGTCCCTGGATCAATAGCTAGCATCCACAGTTAAGATGTAATATCAAGATACAAAGGTCATAATACAACTTTATAACCAGGAATAAAATAATTTATTACATCTTGCATAGCTCATTTGGCTATCACATTATAATGCAGCAGAATATAATAATAGCATGGGGTCCTTCATCTTCAAAGTGCCACAGGCAATCATGTTGGTTGTAGACTTGTAATCCTATTCAACACACTTCTGAAAGGATACGGAAGTCGCCTAGAGGGGGGGTGAATAGGCGATTAAAACTTTTCCTAGAATGGCTCAACAAAGGCGGAATAAAACTAGTGTTTACTTTGTAAAGCACAACCTAGAAACAACTAAGCTTTACCTATGTGCACCAACAACTTATGCTAAGCAATACAAGCAACAAAGTGATAGCAAGATATATATTACTTCAAGCACGAAGGCTATCACAATGTAAAGTGCATAAGTAAAAAGAGCTCAATAGAGATAACCGAGGCAGCGGGACACCGATATTTTACCGAGTTCCTCCCAACATGGAGTACGTCTGTTTGGAGAGGGTGGTGGTATCAAACCACAAAAGGCCTCCTTCCCTTATTCTCCGGGTGAATCTCACCCCAACGGGATCGATCCACGCCCACTATCGCTTGCAGCCGGTGGCAAACCTCTCACAAGGTTGGGGCACAACTCCACAACTTAATTGGAGGCTCCCAACAAATGCCACAAAAGGCCACAATGCCACCAAGACCACAAAACCGTCTAGGGTTCCAAGAACCCAAGAAGGACAAGCTCCAATGAGCAATTCAAACCAAATCCTCCAAAGAGAACTCAAACCGATGCACCAAATGCAAAAGGCAAGAACACCACAAAGATGCTCAAGTCCCCCACTCTCAAGTTCCAACAAAGCTACTAAAGCTATTGGGGGAACAAGAGAGGAGGCATCAAAGAGAGACACAAAATCCCCCAAAATCTAGATCCCCAAAGATGCACTCACAAAGAGATGAATCGGTTAGGTCAAAATCGTGGGGCTAGATCTCCTCTCTCTTCCACTCAAAAATGGGCAAGAATCATCGGAGGGAAAAGATTAGGAAAGCTTCAAAATCTAGAGCAAGTGTGGCCAAAGTTTAGCCTAATAGATAATAGAGGAGCTGACTAAACTCAAAACGGACAAAGCCTTAAATAGAGCCAAAAAAATCTGGCTGTTGGCAATTTTTCTGGATGGTCCGTCCCATACTACCGGACCCAAACAACAAATCGGTCAAGATACCAGGCGAGCGAGCGAGTCAGAGAGAGAGAGGGAAAGCAGCAGCGCAGCAGCTAGCAGCTGGCCCACACAGCGTGCGCGCGCATGCATGCGAGCGGTGGCCAGCGTGCATGGCAGCAGCAGCTGCTAGCACTGCTCGCGCGCAGCAGTACAGCAGCAGAGCAGCAGCAAGGCACGGGCACGCGCGCGCGCATGCGGGCGACCAGCGGCAGCGGGGCCCAGCACGGCGCATGCGGGCGCATCGGCAAGCGCGCGGGCGAGCGAGCGACCGAGCACGCGAGGCGAGCGGCGATGGAAACGAGGCGGCTGCGCGCGGTAGGGCCAAGCTCGCTAGGCACGCGGGTCAACGGACGCGGAAAAAAAACGGGCCAGGGAGCAGGTCAACGCGCAAAGACAGGCAAGATCTGGATCTGAAAAATAACTGGGCATTTTTCTGGGCCGGCCGGTAGTACCGGTCCACCGGATGGTACGCCGATCCGAGGGACCGAAGTGGGTGCAAAACTGAGAATGGGCTGTCTTGGCGTCAGAAGCGGTCTTGGCCGTGGTAGTACCGCTCGGTCCAGTTTTTCTTTTTCTTTTTCATTTAAATAAACGACAAATATTTAAACAATCATAACTTTTAAACGGTAGCTCCGATTGACCCGATTCAAATTGCGTTGGATAGAGGGCGACAAGGGCTTTCCAATAAAAAGTGGAAATATTGATTATCACCAAGTGAGAAAGTATCAAGTAGAATAATGTGATATACCTCACTTTGTGAGAAACCGAAAAGCCGCATAAAACAAAATCGCAAAAAGATACAAATGGGAGATCCGATTTAGATGAACAAGAGCTTGTTATGGAGATTACCACAAGCTCTATATCATCACATGGATAAGACCAAATAACAACCAAATATGATGATGCAAGTATGCAAAGGTTTGAGCTCTCTCCGAACGATGTGACCGAATTACTCATACGAGAGCCCTTCTTGATAGTACGGTTATCTATCCTAAACCCGGTCTCACACACAACGTGAGACCGCAAAAGGAAAACCTATCAATATTATACCTTTGCCTTGAGCATTCCACTTGAGCTTGATGTAGACGATCTTGCCCTTCTCAAGATGGAACGCCTTTCTTAATTCCTCATCATCGACCTCGCATATTGAGCATGCCCAACATATCTTTTTTGCATTTCATCGACCTTGAAGCCAACACATGCTCCAAGCGATGCCAATGGACAAATCCTACAAGTATAACTTAATACACATATTAGTCCATAAAGATTGTCATTAATTACCAAAACCACACATGGGGGCCCAACATGTTCTTTCAATCTCCCCCATTTTGGTAATTGATGACAATCCCTTTAAGAGGGTTTATATAAGGAATATTAATGAATAAAATGTTAATATCAATATCAAATACTACAAAAGTATGTGATATTGGTACCACCACCATATATAGAGCAAACTCCCCCACAATCTATGCATGTGTGATGAACTTGAATTTCATTGCATATATTGCCAATCATTATCATTGGTGGAGTTTCCTCTATATATACCACATGATAAGCACCAACAAAGATGCAAGAGCATGAAAGGCAAATGTACAAGAAAAAACTCAATGCATAAAACAACTTCCCTTAAACCCTCTAAAACTTCTCCCCCATTGGCATCGATTGCCGAAATGGGTGACAAGTTCGAGAAGTCAAATATAGTAATAATTCCTCCAAAGGTGTGCCTTCGCACATATCCAATGATGAATACTTGGGAGGGAGTAGAACTATATCGAGGACCCGAAGATTGCAAAAGTAAAGTCAAATGATGCAAGCAACTAAAAGGTCCGATAAACCAATTGAAAACAACAAATGAGTTCAAATGGAAACTACAAGAGTGTTTTAAATAATAAATAGAGAAGCTCCCCAAGATTTGTGCACAATTTAAAATAAATGCATTGGAATACATGATGCACAAATATGGAATCCTTGCTCCCCCATAAGCATTTAAAACACAACAAATGAGAAAGAAGACAAATGAGCATTATTAAATGAATTAGACGAGCTCCCCAAAAATAATGCACCAATTATGATAATTATATTTGGGAACAAGGTGCATAATCATGGAATCCTCACTCATCCAAATTCATTTAACAATACAAGGCATGAGAGAACAAGTATGAGTGCCGAGGATGCAAACAAGAGGAACAAGCACTCATAGGTAAATAAATTTGGAAGCCACCGAAGAATCAAAAGGAATAGAAAGGTGGTCTCCAAAGATTAAAAAACAACTAAAATTATCTTCTCATATGTGTATATGTCTACAAATGGAAAACATCACAGAGACATATGCCAACAAATAAATATGCACACATAAAGAAGATATACAAGAAGGCATATGAAAAGCAAAAATGAAGTCATAATATATACCAATAAGATTTTTGCTTCAAAGCATGGCCAAAGGCTCAAATCTATCTTATTGTACATTAATGAACTTCAAACACCAACACACTACATATATTACAACTATCACCAAGGGAAAAAGGAGAAAGTTGGAATATATGGAGAAAGGCAACAAGTATCATAAGATAGAATAGACTAGCAAAAATCTCATTATTGCACATGAGAGAAGTTGATGAAATGATGGGCAATAAAATTGCTAGATTGACATATTTGGGATTGGAGGATCATATGCATGATTTTGTATAGTCCCAACTATATGTACTCATCTCAACTTATACACATTTACAATAGAGAGTTCTATTGAAACCATGGCTAGAATTACAGCAATTACAAATACATGAATTCATGCTAGAAGGCAACCGACTAACGGTTGGAATCAAGATATATGAGCATGAGAAAGAGATACTTGTTACCGAGATATAATTGGTAAGATGTAGAATATATGAATTCGTTGATCATCCTATAGCTTGCCTAAAATTTTCTTCTAAGCATCACTTCTTCAAAATTGAGAGACAAGCGTCCAATATATCTCCAATGTACCTAAAACACATTTAAGTACAAAATGGTCCCCAAACTAATTGGGTTCAAAGTAGTTAGAGAAACTACAATACATAGGAGAGACTCCACATAATTATGTGCACATTGATATGAAATTGAATTTCATGCACAACTTAGCCGATGAGATTTTGTGGAGTTTCTCCTATACATTGGATCAAAGAAAGCAAGCATGCCACATTATAAACATATAGTAAATATGCATGCATAAAGCTTTCAAGAACCAAAAGGAGATACAATTTGAACAAAAACACCAAGTAACTCAAGATTGCACACACAAGAGTGTGACATGACAAATGATGTCCAAATTATATCAAAGAACCAATCCAACACATGAAAGATCACAAGTTCAACAAATGAACTAGGCTAAGGCCAAAAGAGCAAAAATAGATAGAAATAAAAATGCTCAAGGATTTATCTCATTCTAAAATGGTCAAATCAAGAAACAAGGAATGAGACAAAACCAACTCCCAAAAAGAGCAAGGTTTCAACAAGAAACCAAACTCCCCAAACTTAACATGATGGCACAAAATACCAAAACGAAAAGATTGAGGTTCCAAGCACATAAGACCCGATATGGATCAAACAAAGAAGCGTAAATAGGATTGTTCTAGATAATATAGGAGAGCTCACCTATAAGTAGTACATTATATAGAATTTTTCTTTTGAATGCAAAATGCACACAAATGAGATCATCACCACTACCTACTTTAAATAAAACACATGAGAATACCAAGAAAATAAGAAGATTCATAAGAGGCAAGGAAGGAATGAGAGCACACAAAATATTTACTTGGCCAAGGATTGGATACGTTTAAGCAAAGGCCAAAGTGACTATGATCAATAAATTCTACCATAACTTTAGTACTCATTGTCCAAGGACAAGAAATATTGGGAATAATTTTCCCAAGGTAGCTTGCATGGATATCCAAGATCATAGTCACAACAAGAAGCATATAACTAAATATAAGAATTGAGCATGATACTTCAAGCAAGATTCTTGGTAGCTTCCAATAGTCACACAATCACTAGTGATTAGAGTAACTTGAAGCAAATGGTTTCCATGCGAATATAAATATCTAAATATGAGGAAACACATACCAAGAACCATTATCATATACAAGATCCAACATAAGATCAATAAAGCCATTCAATCAAATTGGAACTTGTATGAGAAAATGTGTCACATAGGTGCTAGATAATTATCAATATCAATTCTAAGTGACACAACCTCGAATATTCACAATTTCCAGGATTGTAATATGCACTAAGCATATGACTCCCCCATAATGTGATACTACCATAAAACCAACACGAGGCAAAATGATACAAATAGAGATAATTAATGGACATTATAAAATTAAATTTCTCATGAGAAACATACCACAAAGAGACTATATAATCTTCCAATATAAATACTAGGTGGTATTCCTCATGTACACACATTTTTAGGTTTGTGGAATGCCTAAGCATAACACTCCACCAAAATGGGATAGTCCATTAATCTCTCACAAGAGCCAAATAAGATACCAAATATAACCAAGCAAGGCTCAAGCACAAGAAACACACATACATGTTGTGCCACTTAATCATACACAAATATGATTGATATCTCAAGATAATTAAGTGGAAAGCACAATATGTACAAATAAATGGAAGATACAAAACCAACACATGCACAAGGGGGCGAGTAACTTTCAATGAAATGAGTTAAGCATATGTTACCGCAAGGAGGAACATTGAAAATATAATAGGAGCAATATAATCCACATGGCTTGGCTTTGACAAAAATAATAATGAAGATCCCTTAATTCTTCATGATGTAGCCAAGACTCCAATGCCCGCCAAAACACACCTATTGATCAAGTTTTGGCTTGTTGGTCCCCAACCAAGTTGGGTCCTAAGAAGTTAGTCACAATAGGCTTGGCAACCCAAATGGATCTTTTCTTGACACCACATTGGGCACCAAAAAATTTGGCAAACACATTGCCAACTTCATCCTTACAAAGAGAATAAGTATCATCAATAATGATAGGGTTGGATGAGGAGATACCGATAGTGCATGAGGAAGAAATATGCCCCTTCTCGCGGCATATGTAGCAAGTTCTACTCTTGTCATATTTCTTCTTGGATGAAGAAACAACTTGAGGAAGAGCTTGAGTCTTCTTGGGAGGAGGCCCATCTCTAACAATATGTGGAGCTTGAGGCCGCTTCCCTTGTTGCTTCTTGCCAAGGGACTTCTTCTTTAATGGGCAATGTTTGACATGATGCCCTTCTTCCTTGCACTTGAAGCAAACAATGTTGGCCGGATTCTTGACTTGATCATGGCCATTCTTCTTGTTGTCCTTGTGCTTCAACTTGATAGTTGACTTGTTCTTGACATTGGAGTTGAATCCAAGCCCACTCTTGTCATTGGGGGATTTTTGCACACTCAATATTTTGTTGAGTGCGGCCTTCCCTTGATAACCCTTTTTCAAGTCATTCTTCAAAGAAGTGACTTGAGCCTTGAGCTCTTTGATTTCCTCTACATGGTTAGTTTCAACACAAGTACTAGAGGAAGTAGATGCTACATTGTTAGAGCAATAAGGCATGGAGTGTAATTCATCATGAGATATAGCATGGTTGTGAGAGGATGAATTACAAGGACTGGCACATGGCAATATAACATTTGGAGTAGATATAGTGCTAATGTCAACATGAGCCCACTAGATGTTACCTTTGACATAATGGCCTCATGAGCTAACTTTAGCCTACCATGGGAGACTAGAAGATCCTCATGCGAGCTTGAGAGCTTAACATGACTTTCTTCTAATTTCCCATAGTTGCTAGTTAGCAACGCAAGTTGAGCCTTTAGCTCAACATTCTCCTCTAAAATAGATGCTTCACAAGAAATAGAGTTAGTAGCACAAGCATCATTACTATTAGCAAGAGGTGAGGGCAACTTGTCAAGCTCTTTTGAATATGAGGCTTTAAGTTGCTCATGTGACTCGGTGAGTTTGATGAGCTCACCCTTTATGACCCTAGAGCCATTTTTGAGGTGCTCAAAATCCTCAACAAGTTTAGCATAAGCAACTTCAAGTTCATCATTTTTAATCTTGAAGGAGTTAGCCACCGCAAGTTCTCTATCATGGTATTCCTTTACTCTAGATAATTCTAGAGTAAAAGTCTCCTCAAGAGATTCTTTGGTGGTTTGTTCTTCTTCAAGGGAGTCCTTTACTTGAGCAAGTTCATTAGCATATTCACGCTCAAATGCAAACTTTTCATCAATTATGTTTTCTTGCTCCTCAATAAGATCATTGCCATCTATAGCATAATTCAAGATTTCAAGAAGGTTGGAGGAAGCAAGTTTATTTTTGTAGAGAGCACTATAGACAACCTCTCCCATTTTCTTAATAGAGGTAATATCATACTTACCTCTATAATCATCATTATCATTCTCAACCTCATCATCATCATCATGAGATATAATGGGATCCAAAGAGGTTACCTTTGTTCCCTTAGCCATAAGGAACATGTGAAAACCGGAAGAAGGTGATGATGAGATTGCACTTGTATCTCTCTTCAAGACCTTGTCTTGGCCCATAGAATCTTCATTTTCCTCTACATGGTTAGCAACACAAGCACTAGAGGAAATAGAAGCATTTTTATCATGGCAACAAGACAACATGAGCATATCGTCATGAGATTTATTTAAGTCATTTCTACATGATATGCAAGGACTATTAACACAAGCATGTGAGGAATTTTGAGTGCTAGAAGTGTTAAGGTCCAAAGGTAGATCATTGCAACTAGATAGATATGAGGGATTACAAAATAGTGAACACACTATCCATATTGCAATTTCTATCACCACTCACCATATCATTATCTTGTGAAAAGTCACATGTTGGTGAAGTGGTAGAGGATGAGAACTCATCTCGACCGGAAGTGGAAGCAACACAATCATCCTCAATAATGTTGGACTTGCTATATTTATCTTGAAGCTTGGTCCATATCTCACGAGCGCTTGAATAAGGCATGATAGACGAAAGAACTACATTGCTCACAACATGCAAGAGAATTTTAGTAACTAGAGCATCTATATGTGAGTTCAACTTCTCCTCTAAAGATTCGTTTTGTGTATCCATAGGAGAAGAGAAACCCACATATAGATAGCCCTCGATAATTGGGTGAATTTCCCGAAATAAACTAAGCATGCGAATTTTCCAAACATCATAATTTGTGCCATCGAATGTGAGCGTGTCCTTGTGCACTAATCCCCTAGCCGACATCTTTACTCTCAAGGCGGTAAAGCCTAAAATGAGAGACCGGGCTCTGATACCAATTGAAAGGATACGAATGTCGCCTAGAGGGGGGGTGAATAGGCGATTAAAACTTTTCCTAGAGTGGCTCAACAAAGGCGGAATAAAACTAGTGTTTACTTTGTAAAGCACAACCTAGAAACAACTAAGGTTTACCTATGTGCACCAACAACTTATGCTAAGCAATACAAGCAACAAAGTGATAGCAAGATATATATTACTTCAAGCACGAAGGCTATCACAATGTAAAGTGCATAAGTAAAGAGCTCGGGTATAGAGATAACCGAGGCACGAGGACACCGATATTTTACCGAGTTCCTCCCAACATGGAGTACGTCTCGTTTGGAGAGGGGGTGGTATCAAACCACCAACGCCACAAAAGGCCTCCCTTATTCTCCGGTGAATCTCACCCAATGGGATCGATCCACGCTTACACTATCGGTGCACTTGTCGGTGTGGCGGAACCTCTCTCACAAGGTTGGGGCACAACTCCACAACTTAATTGGAGGCTCCCAACAAATGCCACAAAAGGCCACAATGCCACCAAGGCCACAAAACCATCTAGGGTTCCAAGAACCCAAGAGGGACAAGCTCCAATGAGCAATTCAAACCAAATCCTCAAAAGAGAACTCAAACCGATGCACCAAATGCAAAAGACAAGAACACCACAAAGATGCTCAAGTCCCCCACTCTCAAGTTCCAACAAAGCTACTAAAGCTATTGGGGGAACAAGAGAGGAGGAATCAAAGAGAGACACAAAATCCCCCAAAATCTAGATCCCCAAAGATGCACTCACAAAGAGATGAATCGGTTAGGTCAAAACGTGGGGCTAGATCTTCTCTCTCTTCCACTCAAAAATGGGCAAGAATCATCAGAGGGAAAAGATTAGGCAAGCTTCAAGATCTAGAGCAAGTGTGGACAAAGTTTAGCCTAATAAAAATAGAGGAGCTGACTAAACTCAAAACGGACAAAGCCTTAAATAGAGCCCCAAAAAATCTGGCTGTTGGCAATTTTTCTGGACGGTCCGGTAGTACCGAATTTGTCCGACCCAAACAACAAATCGGTCAAGGTAACAGGCGAGCGAGCGAGTCAGAGAGAGGGAGGGAAAGCAGCAGCAGCAACTAGCCCTACAGCGTCTTGTATCTGGCGACCCAGCGACGGCAATGGCCAATGGCGGTAGCGTCATGGCGAAGCGAAGCACGAAACCAGCTGAAACGAGGCGCCAGCGCAGTAGGGCTAAGCTCGCTAGGCACGCGTCAACGGACGCACTACGCGCCAGATCGGGAGTGAGCGGGCGGCACACGCAGAAAAAAAAACGGGCCAGGGAGCAGGTCAACGCGTAAAGACAGGCAAGATTTGGATCTGAAAAATAACTGGGTATTTTTTTTGGGCCGTCCGGTAGTACCGGTCCACCCGGGCCGATCCGGTAGAACCGGAAGTGGGTGCCGGGCAAAACTGAGAATGGGCTGCGTCGGTAATCTTGGGCATGTAGTACCGCCGCCCAGTTTTTCTTTTTCTTTTTCATTTAAATAAACGGCAAATATTCAAACAGTCATAATTTTTAAACGGTAGCTCCGATTGACCCGATTCAAATTGCGTTGGATAGAGGGCGACAAGGGCTTTCCAATAAAAAGTGGAAATATTGATTATCACCAAGTGAGAAAGTATCAAGTAGAATAATGTGATATACCTCACTTTGTGAGAAACCGAAAAGCCGCATAAAACAAAATCACAAAAAGATACAAATGGGAGATCCGATTTAGATGAACAAGAGCTTGTTATGGAGATTACCACAAGCTCTATATCATCACATGGATAATACCAAATAACAACCAAATATGATGATGCAAGTATGCAAAGGTTTGAGCTCTCTCCGAACGATGTGACCGAATTACTCATACGAGAGCCCTTCTTGATAGTACGGTTATCTATCCTAAACCCGGTCTCACACACACAACGTGAGACCGGCAAAAGGGAAAACCTATCAATATTATACCTTTGCCTTGAGCATTCCACTTGAGCTTGATGTAGACGATCTTGCCCTTCTCAAGATGGAACGTCTTTCTTAATTCCTCATCATCGACCTCGCATATTGAGCATGCCCAACATATCTTTTTTGCATTTCATCGACCTTGAAGCCAACACATGCTCCAAGCGATGCCAATGGACAAATCCTACAAGTATAACTTAATACACATATTAGTCCATAAAGATTGTCATTAATTACCAAAACCACACATGGGGGCCCAACATGTTCTTTCAACTTCACTAACATCAAAAAAACCTGCAACATAATAAGTTGCAGCCACAAGGGTCAATACATTTGAATTGTATTGGCAAGTTTCACTACTATGTAGAAATAAGTGGATCCTATCATTACATGAATATTTGGCTAAGTAGGGTTTAGGTTCATTTGCAGAAAGCAATATAGTTTTGTCCTATCTTTTCAAAATAGTTTTGCTCTTTTGAAAATCTTTCTGAACTCCTTGTAAAACTCCAAGTGCTTCAAATCCCTTGTTGTCACCATCAAGTTTTACTTTGAGAAATTTGAATGTCGAGATCTTCCATAGCTTCAGGCCTTAGTTGCTCAGTATTGTCCATAACCGGGGACACGGCTAAGTACTTAGAATTTTGATCTTCTGCAGAAGTTGTACACTTTACCCACATGACACAATCTCATCTTGATGCCACCAGTGGCCGCTGGATAAGTACTCACCAAAATGGAGTACTGGCAGATTGAGAATGAGACAAAGTCTTTCCATAGAAGTCCTCCCAATACACAATGCTAGCTTGTCATCCAGGCACCAATGTAGGGTTTCAAGTTCCCTTACATAATTCTAGTTAACCTGAAGATGCCAATGCATGGTTCTTCCACTATGTAGTTGACTAAGCCAGATCCCATTCAGCATGTGTTTGTACACGGAAGCCACTGTACGAGAAACATGTTCAATCTCTAAGTCCCTGGGTGGTTTTCTTCTAGTGCACATACAAAAAGAGATGGCCATATAAACATGGTTCCTTTTGTTGTCACTGTGTCCAAAGCTTGAGTATCCTTGTCCACCCAGGTGGTTCATTGAGTACTTGTTTTATTATATAAAACATATGTCTTTTCAACTCTTCATATAATCATATCATGTATCCCATCCCAATATATAACAGGGCTAAGCATACTACAACTACATTGTTTCCACTAAGGGATATATAAGGGTATCCTATTAGGATTTAGCATAGCATAAAATATAGTAAACATTTCCATGCATGTTACAAAATCCGCTAAGTGTAATGAAAATAGTAGGACTTGGATGATAGTGTCACTTGTCTTTTTAGTAGAGAATGATGGTTCACTTCTTGATCTTGTAAATATCACACTCTTCTAATTCCACTACAAATCAATCAAGCAAACATAGATTCAACTAGCATTCCAACCAATTTATCATACATAAAATAACAAAAACAAGGTCATGCATGCAAGCATGCAAAGGATGGTTTTTATTTACAAAAGTGGTTTCTACTAGACTCTAAACATTATAAAGTTCAAAAAGTGGTCATTTACTAAAGTGGTAAAACCATTTGCAAAAGGTTTTATCTATAAACCATTTTTAAATCAAATCAATATTTTATGTGGTTGAAAATGCTTTTATCAAAGCAATATTCTTTAAAGAGTTCACCAAACATATTTTAATTCTCAAAACTTGGTGTTTAGGGTCATAAGGTTTGAATCAAATCATTTCCCAAAGGTTTCACTCAAAAATCAATTCTAAAACAAAATCAATATTTTTATTTGACTAGAAATGAGCTAATTCAATTATTTATTCCCTAACTTCACAAAATACATTTTTAAATCCATAAGTTGGTTCCTATGGTCAGTAGGTTCATAAAAAATCATTTTGCAAAGATTTCATCTCAAAAATATATCTAGAACAATTTTTATATTCTAAATATGCCTACACTTGTTTCTACAAATTCAACCAATTTTCCAGAAGAAAAACATTAAACAAAATGCATGGTTGCAAAGTAATTGTTCTTCTGAATCCATTGATATAAAATTTGCAAAATTTGGACGTGTAGAATTAAATTTATGAATTTTACAAGTTTGCAAATCAAATAGATCATTTTCTGGTTTTATTCAAACAGACTGGCCACGTGGCTCTATCTTATTGGCCGGTACCGCTTCGTGCGGATGAGCCTCTCTGGACCGTAGGATTCAACTTAAAACGCATGGCTCATATGGGCGTTGTGGCATCCCGCAAAAACCACTACTAGAAAATCGCGTTGAATTTGTGCATTGCATCGTCGTCATCATGCATTGTTTGCCAAAACTATGTTTGCAAAGCCCGTGTTGTTTTCTAAACGCCCCATCTTTATTCAAACGCAAAACCCCGGGTCCCCGGATTAATTTTGTTTTGTTGCTATCGGGTTGCAAACGGCCCAATTAAAATAAATAAAAATTTTAAATTATTTTTAAGCGGGGCAGTCGAACGGGCCGAATGACCCGAACGACCACCCCTGTCTTTAAATCGGTCCAACCTGCCCGCCCCTCTAAATCCTAAACCCACCTAAAATCCTACCCAGCCCAACCAGCCACTTCACTCTGGCCAATCACATCATGCCACCTCACCTTCCCCTCTTCCCCCTCCAATCCTATCCTGCCACTTGTCCAACACCCCCTCTCTCCCTCTCAGCTTTTTCTCACCCAGCCGGCCCCCCAGAACCAGCCCACCACTCCTGTCCTACACCATTGCCTCCCACCCCTCTCACCACTCTCTCACCGGGACCCACCCCCACCAGCCTGGCCTCCTCTCCCTCAGCTCTTCTTCCTCTCCCCTCCTCTCCTCTCTGCTCCTCCTTCCACGCCCGCGCCCGGTCACCGTCGCCCGCCCTCTCCTCTCCTCCAAGCCGCCTCCGCCTTGTCGAGCCCGCACACCCTGCGCCCCTCCCGGCCAGCGCCGCTCTGCCCGGCATAACGCCCGCAGCTCGCGCCCGCCGCGCTCTTCCGTGCCCGCCCCGAAGAGATCCCGGCGGCGCCAGCGCCACCGCGTCATGACCACACGCCGTCGCTTCGGCCAGCCGCGCCTGCGAGATCCTCCGCCTGCCAAGCCCGGCGACCCTCTCCAGTTCTGCACCTCCGCGCGCTCCAGCGCCGCCCGCGCTTCGCCTCTCGGCCAGCCGCGGCCCCAGCGCCGCCGTGCGAGGCCGCGGCCGCGCCAGCTCGCTCCGCCTCCCCTCGCGCCGTTCCGGAGCCGCCCGCGTCCGCGTCGAGGCCTTCCAGTCCGCGCTCCGGCCCGCCTCGCCAGACCCGCTCCGTCGCCGCTCCGCGGACCGCTCCACCAGCCGCCGTCGACCGCGTGTTCCTCGCCCGCACTTTCGCCGGGCCGCCTCGACCGCGTCACCGTGCCCCTGTATCCGTCGGTGTGAGATGTTGTGGCAGCCTTGATGCGTTGTGGGTACCGCCCCAAGACAAGGTCGACACCGACACGACGATCGAGCCGCGAGAGACCCAAGTTCCCTACATGGACAAGAAGATCGCCTACCAACCCAGGGTCGACAAGCTCGTCTTCACGGAACCCGGCGCCTTGGTACCCCCAAGATCTACCACGCGGACGCATCACGGAGAAACCCCCGAAACCCCGAGTTCACCTCGACAAGTTCTTCATCGAAAACCCGATGCGGATCCGAATAATCGCCAAGGTCGTCGCCGAACAATGAGGCCGTTGCAGTGAACCCGACAAGATCTGATCTACCCCGAGAACTTCCCGGGCGCCAAGTTCGCCGACACGGATGCGACAAGTACTCCCTCACAGACGCCATGACCCGACGCCCCCGCTGCCGAGACCTTCGCGATGGCGCGGACCCATCAAGACCCTCGCAACGGCAAGACCGACCCCGTGGGACCCGACAAGACCTTCGCGATGGCAGAGAACGGCACCGACCCGGAAGAAGCGATCGCCGACACCGACAAGTTACGCTCCGGACGTCGAGACCCCGATGCGACAAGATCTGCCCCGATACCGAGAACGACCCCGGAGTACGAGAACTCTTCCGCCGAACCCCCCGAACCCCAGATCCGTCGACCCCTGAGACCGAACCCCCGAACCCCGGAACCCCAAGATCGTCGAGGCCCCCCTCATGTGTGAACCCCTTTTCCGAAAACCCTATTTCATAATATAATAACAACTTGTCGCACACTAATTGGTCATGCATGCATACATTCATGTGGTTTGGGGGCCTTATGCCGATTCACCTAAT
Source organism: Avena longiglumis (assembly GCA_030063025.1). Taxonomy (NCBI): domain Eukaryota; kingdom Viridiplantae; phylum Streptophyta; class Magnoliopsida; order Poales; family Poaceae; genus Avena; species Avena longiglumis. The sequence continues at coordinate 515,579,520 of CP125976.1, forward strand.
AATTAAATATGGGGCCCATATGCGGGCAAATCTAGTCTCATATCGGCCTCATTTGAACTTGTGTAGCGAACCGGTGATATCTTTTGCCTTGTTAAACAACATTTAAATTGCGGGGGTTCTAAACAACTTGAACCATCTAAATGATGTCGGGACCCCGGTGCCGCTTAATATGACCTAATTGCATCGCACTTTTGCCATGCCATGCATCATACATGCATCATGCGATCTTTTGTCATGTAATAAATATTGCATCCGGTGTTCCTTCTAGTGTTTTGCTTCTTCGCGGATAAGGCCGATGAGTTGATGTGAGCTTCGCCCCGATCTTCGGATGAACCTTTCGGCAATGTTTTCAGGCAAGCATCTCCCCCTTTCTACCTATCTTACTTTTATAGTATTTACTTCCCTCCTGTTGATCTATTGCTATCTGTGTTGCGTTGCTCTAGTTTCGTACCCGTGATATCCATTGCAGCCATATATAGCCTTGGACACATCCTATTACCTGTCGTTTGGTAGATAGTTGGACCCGCGTGACGTAGTCGCTTGCTCAAGTGTTTTGCTTGTCGTCAAGTACCACCAATGATGGAGGAAATTGCCGCATGTTGATGATGGAGATGATCATGGATTTACTTATTGTTCACTTTAATTCCTGTTTAACAACTAAAATTGAATTAAGCAGAGGCATCGGTGGGTGATAGGTAAGATTTGGTTTCCGACCGCCCACTTGTGTCCCGTAGGACCCGAGTTCTTGACACTGTTCCGAGATCGAGCGCTAACCACATTGGGGAGATATGGGCCCCATTGATAATTACCTGATTTCAAAGTATTGTCTTTGGGCCACAACTAGTTTGAGGTGTTTTACTATCCTGCTTATGCCATGCTACTTATGTATTTATTGTGCGAGTGCACACCTTTGTCTTTATTTTGAAGCGGAATGTTTTTGTATCGGCGATCCCGATTGGGGACTGCTTTCGTTCTGACCATTGTCGCAAACCCCGAGTCCGTCGGAGACCGCCGACTTCGTTGGGTGTACTTAGTGGGTGGCCCCGTGCTTGCTTTGGTGCAGGAACGCCGTGACTTAGGCCCCGCCGACATACCGATGGGTGTATGTTAAGATCCGCAAAAGGGTCGAAGTGCTGTGGATACTTTGGTGCACCCTGCGGTTTAATCTTTCGAGAAGCCGTGTCCGCGGTTATGGACGACTTGGAGCACAGTGCTTGATCATAGACAACTATAACTAAAGTTTACTGTTTTAAATTGACTTGTTTTCCGATATGACTAGTAATCAGCTTCACTACAACGGAATGGCTAAGTAAAACAACCAACAACTGCTGGGTTTTGGGTTTATCTCATGCTAAATGTATCTGACTAGTAAGTGATGCCACTATAACGGAATGACTAAACAAAAGTGCCCACTGCTTACTTTATCAGGACGATTATCTAAACCTGACTAGTAAAGTGCCACAACTATAACTGGATAATTAAAACTGCAAACTGTGTGAGTTCCTCGGTTGACTTCCTCGTTTGGTCTCGAGGGGGAAATGCCAGGATGGGTTTGTTTGATGCTAGTATTAGGTTGGATCCGAATAGGTCTTTCTTACCCCTCTCTGATAGCCGCCAGTTGTATCGAGTCTCTATAGGTTGTTTAGTGCATCTGCTTGCGCCGATCCACCATACCTATGTAGGCGAGGACCGCAATTCTAGCCTCGCTGCATGTCTTGGCCTCGATCGACGCTCCTCTTTTCCTTTGCCCTTTGTCGGCACCTTTTGTTTAAGCAGGTTTTGAGATCGACGCCGTTAGCAAGGTCACCCTTCCGGCTTTGGCTCGGGGTTATGGGCCATTGGTTATTCTTGAGCTCTTAGCCCATTTGCATCTTGTCCGTAGTCGGACGCCCCATCGTTTTCAAGGTGATTTGGATCTTTGTACCGTATATTCGTATTCTTGACTCTTTGAGTCGCTGTTGTATATATATCTGTTCTGTGGGTCCCATCGAGGACTGTTGTGTAATGTTATTACTTTGCTTTCCACCCGCACGAAAGTGCCTGGTGGGCACCTTTTGAATCGCTTCTATGCGGGTTTGGCGAGTTTCGCTAAAACTTGCATAGGGATGATTCTGAGGGTGATACAGGCGTGTACCCCTTCGGTTAAGATCTAATCACAGCCCCTGGATTAAGATCTAACGGTCACAATCGCTTTGGTCAAGGACAGGCGGCGCTGCGCGGCGGCGAGCGGCGGTGCATGCTCTGGCGGAGTGCTTGCCGACGTTGCAGGAAGCGAGGGAGAGGGGTAAATGGCTTACAGCGTTCGCGTGGTCGAGGTGAAGCTCGAGGTGGCGTTAGCTTGGCGAGGGACGCTCAGGAACGGAGGAAATTGCTCGTCGGAGACGGCGTCGGCGTCGGGCGTCTCTGGAGGTTGACAAGGACGGAGCTGCAGGTCGTGCCGAGGAAAAGTAAGTGCATGGTTAGATGCGGGCGAGCGTGGGGAGTGCAGGAGCATCATCGGGACCGAGAGGGGAGGACGGGGCTTACCGGGGAATTCGTCGGAGTGATGGCAGATGGCGGCACACGCTCAGGTGATGTCGAAGCCGAGGCTGTGGGGCACTCGCGGGCGAGTTCGAGGCACTAGCAGGTGCGCCTGGAGGTGGAGAACAAGATCGTGTGTAGTGGGAGGCGAGGGGCGGCCGTGGTTCGCCGGAATTGGCTGGGAACTCCGTCGGAGACAGTGGCGGTGTGGGGGCGAATTGGAGCAGCCTAGGAGCAAGGAGTAGCTGGAGTTTGGGGGGAAAGAGAGAGGAGGCGTGGGCGTTTAACTACGCGTGATCACTGTGGGGAATAACTCCGGCATTAACGTGAATTCATCGCTGCAATCAAAGGCGACAGCGAGCAGTGGCGCTGGTGGAAACGAAGAACAGCGTGTGGGGTCATCTGTAGGTGGAGGAAGTGGGAGTGGGGTCCATTAAATCGACACGTGTGGGTGAGTCTGCGTGAGAAAAGCGTTTATTTGTGGGGAAAAGTTGGGCGAGTGGGCTTCTTTGGGCCTTGCTTAGTGGGTTGAATCTGTTTCATTTTTATACCAAATGTTTTTCCTTTTCTGTTTGAATATTCGATTTGATTTCCAAACAAATAATTCAAACACCAATTCAATTCAAACCACCACCAAACTTCAGATTTATTTTAGTTCTTTAATAACATAATCCAAAGTCAAAAACAAAATAATTTTTATTCTTTTTTAGGATCCATTAAAAATTAAATAAATAGACCTTAGTAATTAATTCAAGTAGGATTTTATTTATTTAAAAAAACTCTATTTGAAATCTAAATAATACCAAAATCATTTCAAGAGGTTTTATTTAAAATATAAAACACTTGGAAATCTTATTTAAAACAAATTGACAAGTTTTAGTGTTTATTTAAAATGGAAAAGCCTTTACTTTAATAAAATTGGATATTAATAAATCCTCATTATTTTATTTGAATAAACCCTTACTCTTTTATCAAATAGAAATACTTTATTTTCAAAAGCTTGGCCAAGATTTAATTTGTCTCTATAAAATAATCCTTAATTATATTTGTACCTTTTCTTATAAAAACCATATCTTTTATTTAAAGATCCAAAATAGTGTTTCCAACTAATAAAACTTTCTTTATTAATTGTTTATCTTTTTTAAATCCTTTAGGATTTATTTGATCAAAATAGGTTTGGATGTTTCCAATTGGAATCAAAAGTTTCTTCTCACCCTAAATTTCAACAAAATTTTATTTTGTTTATTTATTTTTCACATTTCAAAATTTGGAAAATTTTGGGATGTGACAATGTTATGGGCTATCTTTGAAGATGGATTCCGACTCACATTTCATCCGGTGATGAATTTGAAGAAGAAGGAGTTCCATAACACGAAGCAGTCACTTGGCGTGGTTGAATATATTGAGGAGTTCAACAATCAGGCGTTATGCACCGGATGAAGTTGATACCGATGCCAATAGGAAGGAGAAATTCCTCGAAGGACTAAACGATGAACTGAGTCTGCAGCTATCTGTTGCCTATGACCTAACAATCACTTTGTGACAAGGCTACCATCTTGGAGAACAAGATGAAACAGGTTGAAAGCAGAAAGAGGAAGCACAGCTTTGACAAGCACAGCTCGGGATCGTCTCACAAGCGTTCCCATCACGATGATAGTGGGAGTTCCGGATCCCACAAACATGGAAAGCACAACGACCACCACAGCCACAACCGCCATCATGACAACAAGCATCACCGTAGTCATGATAATGACAAGTACAAGAACCACAAGAGTGGACACAAGAGTCACCACAGTGGAGGTGGAAGTGGAAGTGGTTGTCAGCCTGCAAAGAGGGATATCAGTCAGGTTGAATGTTTCAAGTGTAAGAAGCTAGGGTATTATGCAAATGAATGCCCAGAGAAGAAAGCTGAAGGAACCACCAAGCCTAACCCTTTCCAGAAGGGACAAGTGAACCACATCAATGTGGAAGAGATTTATGAGGAGTCCGATGCTGTGGCTGGTAAGTTCAAACTCAATTCTATTCTAGCACTTATTCTTTTTTATACTGGTGCATCACATTCATTCGTATCAAAAGCATTTGTTGATAGAAATGGGTTTCCAACTGAAAATATTGGGTGTCCAATAAAAGTAAGTTCTCCCGGTGGGGACATGATAGTAAGTCTTGGACGTCGTGATCTAGTGATAGAATTTGGAAAGCATAATTTTCAAGTTAGTCTGATAATCCTAGATTCCCAAGGACTGGATGTAATTTTGGGAATGGACTGGATGACCAAGTATGAAGGAGTACTAGATTGTTCCAATCGTACTGTCGCACTCACAACCCCGGAAAAGAAACAGATAAGATTCAAGTCTAACTTTGAATCAAAAGGGAGTAAGCTAAATTCTCTTAAGGGGGTTAGCATAGACAGCGTGCTAATTGTGAGGGAATATCCGGATGTGTTTCCAGAAGAATTGCCAGGAATGCAACCAGATAGAGATGTGGAATTTCTGATTGACTTGCTACCAGGATCAGGATCAATAGCAAAGAGACCTTACAGGATGTTTGTTGATGAGTTGAAAGAACTCAAGAAACAACTTGGAGAACAGTTGCAGAAAGGATTTATTCAACCAAGTTCTTCATCTTGGGGAGCACCAGCCTTGTTTGTGGAAAAGAAAGATAGAAGTCAAAGGTTATGCATCGATTATCGTGCACTTAATGAGGTGACTATCAAGAACAAATATCCTTTGCCCAGAATCAATGACTTGTTTGATCAGTTAGAAGGAGCACGTGTGTTCTCAAAGATTGATCTCCGGTCAGGTTATTTTCAGCTTAAGATAAGGGAACAAGACATACCTAAGACAGCTTTCACCACTAGGTATGGATTGTATGAGTACACCGTGATGCCATTTGGTTTTACCAATGCACCGGCTTACTTCATGAATATGATGAACAAAATGTTCATGGAGTTCCTTGACAAGTTTTTTGTCGTTTTCATCGATGACATTCTGATCTACTCCAAGAGTAAATAAGAGCATGAAGGACATTTGCGTTTAATACTTGAGAAGCTTAGAGAACATAAGTTGTATGCCAAATTCAGCAAGTGTGAAATCTGGTTGAATGAAGTTGGATTTCTTGGACACATTGTGTCAGGAGATGGTGTAGCAGTTGATCCCGCAAAAGTGTCAGCTGTAACTAAATGGGAATCTCCTAAGTCAGTGAAAGAAGTTCGTAGTTTTCTTGGCTTGGCAGGATACTATAGAAGATTCATTGAGAATTTCTCCAAGGTAGCTAAGCCAATGACGGAGTTACTAAAGAAAGATAAGAAATTTGCTTAGACTGATGGATGTGAACTTAGTTTCCAAGAATTGAAGAAGAGACTAGTGACAGAACCAGTCCTATGTCTGCCAGACTTCGAGAAGGATTTCCAAGTGTATTGTGATGCATCCCATCATGGATTAGGAGTAGTTCTAATGCAAGAAGGTAAAGTTGTGGCTTATGCCTCGAGACAACTCAAAACTCGTGAGGTGAATTATCCTACTCATGATTTAGAGTTAGCCACTGTTGTCCATGCACTCAAAACATGGAGACATTATCTTTTGGGAAAGCGATGTGAAGTGTTCACAGATCACAAAAGTTTGAAGTATATCTTCACTCAGAAAGAAATCAACATGAGGAAAAGAAGATGGCTAGAACTCATCAAGGACTATGACTTGAGTTTGCAATACCACCCCGGTAAAGCAAATGTTGTAGCGGATGCACTAAGCCATAAGGTATTTGTGAATGGCCTTACTAAGGGAGGGTTGCCAGATGATATGTGTGCCCAATTTAGAGACCTCAGGTTGGAGATTGTGCCTAAGGGACATCTCATGTCATTGGATGTTCAACCCACCTTGTTGGACAAAATCAAGGAAGCCCAAAAGACGGACAAGGAAATTGAAGAGATTAAAGAAAAGATTGGCAAAGGAAAAGCCAAAGGATTCCATGAAGATGAACAAAGTAATTTATGGTATGCAAAACGTATCAACGTTCCGCAAGGTCCGGAGCTTCGGAAACTGATATTGCAAGAAGCACACAACTCACCATATTCCATTCATCCGGGTAACACCAAAATGTACATGGATATGAAGGAAAGATTTTGGTGGAATAATCTCAAGAAAGACATCGCCGAACATATTGCCTTGTGTGATGTATGTAGTAGAGTGAAAGTGGAACATCAGAAACCAGCAGGATTGTTACAACCACTACCTATTCCTGATTGGAAGTGGGACAAGATTGGCATGTATTTCATCACCGGATTGCCAAGGACCAGGTCAGGATATGATTCTATTTGGGTAGTAGTGGATCGCCTAACTAAAGTGTCTCATTTCATACCCGTGAAGAAAACCTATACAAGTGCTAAGTTAGCCAAGATCTATATGGATAGGATTGTGTGTCTGCATGGAGTACCCAAGAGTATTGTGTCTGATAGGGGAACTCAATTCACTTCTCATTTTTGGAGGCAATTACATGATTCATTAGGAACGAGATTGTAGTTCAGCACTGCTTTTCATCCCCAGACAGATGGACAGACAGAAAGGACCAACTAGATTCTAGAGGATATGTTGAGGGCATGTGCCCTAGACTATGGAGCTAGTTGGGATGAAAGTCTGCCTTACGCAGAATTCTCTTACAACAACAGTTATCAAGCCAGTATTGAAATGGCACCGTTTGAGTTTCTCTATGGGAGAAAGTGTACTACCCCATTACTATGGAATGGTGTGGGAGAAAGAAACTTGTTTGGGCCAGAACTAAACAAAGAGGCTAAAGAGAAAGTCAAGTTAGTAAAGGACAGATTGAAGATAGCACAGTCCCGACAGAAGAGCTACGCAGATCCTAAGCGTAGAGAAGTCACCTATGAGGTGGGTGATAGAGCTTATCTTAGAGTGTCACCACTTCGTGGAGTGAAGAGATTTGGAGTCAAAGGAAAATTGTCCCCAAGATATGTTGGACCATTCAATATTCTGAGTCGTAAAGGAGAAGTAGCTTATGAAATTGAACTGCCGGAATCATTGTCTGCCGTTCACAATGTGTTTCATGCGAGTCAGCTAAAGAAATGCCATCCAGAGATGGAAGAGACTTCTTTGAAGGATACTATACCTTTGGAGGAGGTCCAACTGGAAAGTGATCTCACCTATGAGGAAAAGCCTATCAAGATTCTTGAGACTGTAGAAAAAGTTACTCGGACAAAGACTATCAAAATCTGCAAAGTTCAATGGAACCATAATTCCATGGAAGAAGCAACATGGGAAAGAGAAGATGACCTTCGGAAAGACCACCCTCACCTATTTGCTAGCCAATCCAAATCTCGAGGGTGAGATTCACCTTAAGGGGGTTAGATTTGTAACATCCCAAAAATCATGATTTCAAAGTTTGCACATCATTCATGCATTCATAATCATATTTAGGATCATTTCTTCAAAAACAGAAACTTTGTGATATATTATTTTATGTAAGCAAGGCAATGGCCATATTGCTACCTTCTCATAATAAAAATACTTATTTTAATCAGTAAGGATTTTATCATGAACTTGAGTGATGTTTATAAAGTTTGGTCAAGGTATTCAAAAACAAATTTATGAATTAGAAACCATTCATATACTATTTATAAACATTTAATTAGGGCATGGTTTACATTTCATTTTCAAACCCAATTTGAATTTGAGTGTGAATAAGTGTTTTACACACCCCAGGATACAAGAATCACAATGCAAAAGTTTGGAGAAAATTTCAATTGAAACAGATTTGAAATGGGCATTTGAATTCAAACCAGAAAATCAAATCAGAAATGGAACAAAAATAAAATAATGGAAAACGGGCCGGCGCCACCCTTTTGGCCCAGAAGCTAAAGAAGCCCACTCGGGGTTTTCCTTCTCCCTCTTTTTCTCACTCAAACCGCGCACACCCCCTCACTGACGCTCCGACCCCACCATCCACCTCAGCATCGTTGCCAATCACGTGCCGGAGGAACTGCTCCTCGCGGTCGTTTCTTCGATTTGATTCCGCGCTTGATTGCGAGTAAACGCCAGCATGATTTCCTCTCTCGCCCCGGATATTTAACCTCCTCCTCCTTTCGCTCATTTCCCCTCAAGCCACAACCACAAAGAACCACCAGGCTGCCCGCAATCGAGCTCACTCCGTCGCTGTACTAACGAACTCCGGCAGCGAATTCCGGTGAGAACTCCCCGCCCCTTGCCTCTTGGTCTAGCTAGCGCGTTCCCTGCACCCTTGCGCATCATTTAACACTTTTGCTGTGTGCTAGGACAACCCCGAATGTCGGCAACATTGATGACTGCGCGAGCCCGACGAAGCACTCAACTCCGGCGAGCTGTTCTGGTTAGTCCCGAGCACGCCTTGCCCTTTCTTCGATACTCGCTTGACCAGCATCACTTCCCGCATCTGACGCTCTACTTATTTCTCTCTAGCATGATCTGCATCCTCGGCAACGTCGACGAACAGCTGTGCCCGACGCCTTCACAAACTCCGGCGAGCAATCCCTGACGACTCCGAGCGCCCCTCCGCCAACGAAGACCACCTTGAGCTCCAGCATCATCATGCGAACACGGTGAGATACCCCACTGTCGCTTCCTATAATGTCGGCGACATCACCGTCTGACCGCGTCGCCGCCAGCCACCGTCGCAGCGCCGCTGACTTTTGGTCTGTTTGATGTGGGTCGTTAGATCTAGATCGGGCGTGTAGGAATAGATCACTTAAACGAAGGGGTAAGTTAGATCTAAGCCGTGCGATGCGTTTTAATCCAACGGACCGCGAGCATGATCCAGTGTGAAGAGGTATTGGCCAATCAGAAAGCGCCGCGTGGCCTGTGTTTTGATTTAAAATCTAGAATTAGATCTATTAGTTATTCAAACTTCCAAAATTCATAACTTTTGATCCACACGTTCAAATTTTGTAAATTTTATATCATTGGAATCAGGAGAAAGAATTCTATCCAATTATGCACTTTTTTAATAAATTGCATCTGTAAAATGGGTTGTTTTTGCAGAGACATTTCCAAACTTATTTTGTATATAAAAATTGTATGGAAAATGTTCTAAGGGCCAAATTAATTTTATTTAGTGTATAATTGTTTTGTTTATGATTCAGTACTGTTTCACTTGTCTGGTTTGATTTAGAAAAATCATCACATGGCATTTGCATGCATTCATATATTTTTGCTTTTTTATTTTGATATGTGAAATTGGTGCTATCATTTTATGTGTAGATTTTGGTGCTAATAGTGATTGTGGTTGTGAAGATTGTTGCTACTCCCCCAACTACCAAGGCAAGTGGTGCTTCATATTTTTATCCCAATATTTTGAATATGCATTAGAAATATTTTGTATAGGGATTGCATGAATATTTTGCTAAGTATCTATATGTTATGCTTGGGAAATCCTAGTAGTTGTAGAATTATTAGAATTTTCTCTAAGTTAAGATACTTGCTTTTTCCATGCTTAGCCTAGCTAGTAGAAACCAAGGGTGTAATATATACATGCTATGGAAAAATATTGCTAAGTCTTTTACTTATGGTTTTTGCTTAATAAAACAACTAAGTGAATGAAACACCTGGGTGGAATGGTAATTGTTTGGTGGTTTTTGGTTGAGTGGTTACACAAGTCCCATTTCTATGGTTTACCTTGTGTATCTCACTTGTGGATTGCCACCCAGGAACAAAGGGATTTGAGATACCAAATGTTAAGAAGCTTCTAGTGCAGCCACATGGCATTATGGGCTCTGCCTGGATCATATAGGTTGCAATAACTTAGCCAAATGGACAGTTGGTGGTAGGGGAATTATAGGTTTGGAGCGCGTCCATTCTGGTCTAAGGGAAGGCTTCTGAAAGGTCTTGTCTTGGTGAAACCAAGTCTTGTGGGGAAAGTGCACCACCTCTGCAGATGAAAGAAACTAAGTACTTAGCCGTGTCCCCGGTAATGTACTTAGCCGTGTCCCCGGTAATGGAAGCTATCAAGAATCTCCTCATCCCAATTTTCTAAGTTAAAACTTGTGGTTGAACAAGGGTTAAGGTTCACCAATCTCTATTGGTGGTTCCTTGGGAAAGTTTTTGCCAAAAAAAACTTAGTGTTTTCAACTAATAGGTAAAACCTATTTTGAGCAAAGCAAGCCTAAGCTACACTTAGCCAAATTCATGTAGTAACTAGATGATAATATTCTACAAAGGTATCACTTGCCAATACTATTCCAATGTATTGACCCACTGTGGCTGTAACTTGTGATGTTGCAGGTTACTCTGATGATGTAGGGGCTATGAGTCTACACTCAACATGCTTGCCTATGGCACATGAAGATGAAGACTTCTATTTTTTTATATTGTTAAGTTAAACTCTTGTACTAGCCTATGGCTATGGAGTTGTAAAAGACTATGTTATCTCTAGATTGACGATGTAATAATGACCTTTGTTTCTGTGTACTTCATCTTAAACTATGGATGCTAGCAATTGATCCAGGGACTAGCATTGCAATCACAGGGATCTTTACCTTTATAAAGGTGGGATCTTACACTTCCTCATGGGTAGGAGGGGGTGATCTTAGTTAGGGTTCATATGATGATAATTTGGTGGATATCAAAAGATGATGATCAATACTTTGGAGACGTCGCTCTCTTATCCCCTTTTAAAATACTCTGATTAGACGATCTTCTTATCTCTCTTGTTTTAAAATCAAAGATGGCTTTATGCAAAACAACTCCACCAGCCATAAGTCTTGCGGAGTACACCCTGTACTCACCCTTGCTTTGTTGATACTTTTGGCAGATTAAGTGTTCCCTGAAGATCAGTTTGGTATGACATCGACACCGACGAGTAGCTTGGGGTTCCCGGCCGACAACCTGGAATCTATGGGCTGGGACGTCATCGTTATGCTTCAGGCCTCTTAGGCCATTTGTTAAGTTTGCTATACTTAATAGCATAATTTGCTTTCCGTTGTTTGATGTTTGTGGTCAGTGACCTCTGCTTGTAATAATTTGGTTCTCTTCTCAGTTATGAGCTTGTTGTAATAAATTTTGTGTCGTAGGGTCACTGTTGTGTTACTGATTCTTCACTGGATATTCTCGAGCTCAAGGTTAAGCTTATGTCAGACGGAGGTCTGGGATTTGTTTAGCCCTGATCCCGGGGGTGTCACACAGGGTGGCATACCCAAGCTTGAGCTTTTGTCTATTGTTCATATCATTACATCATTCTTCCCCTACACTCGAAAATTCCCTTCATACAAAACTTCACACAATCTTCATTAGCAACATTAGTGCATTCAAAAGTAATAAACCTTTTGGGTTTAGTTTCAACACAGAAAAACTTCTATTAAGAACACAAGCTACTGAAGTAATTCCCTTAAAAATCTCAATTCACCCAAAAATAACTCAAAAATAAATCGATAAGAAGCAAATGCATATAATAGCAGAAATCTGACAAAACAAACCAGAAGGTAAAAACCGATTTTTTCGAAGACCTTCTGTTGCTCAAATAAAAAAGTGTTGAACTAATGAAAGTTATATAACAACCTGGGGTATTTACTCATAAAATGACATATCAATCAGACATACAGATATTTTTCACAAATTTTTATAGTGAAGCACAAAAATCTGTTTTGGGACAACAACTTCCCCAAATCTTACTTCTCTCTCATTAGAGGTTATTCTTGGCACAAAAATCAAACAAAAAGGATAAGTAGAGGTTATTAAAGAAGTAATAACTTCCAAGACTCAACTAAAACTTTTGGGTTATCTCCCAAGAAGTACTTTTCTTTAACGCCTTTAAGTTAGGCATGATAGTTTGAGAAGATGCTCACATAAGAAATATGAATTGAAGTAAAAGAGAGCATCAAGAAGCAAATCCAAAACACATTTAAGCCTAACCCACTTCCTATGAAAAATAATCTTGTAAAGAAACAAGTCATGAAAGCCCAAAACAACAAGCATAGGAAAGCAAAACAAGTGCAACTTCAAAATTTTCAACAAAAAGAGGGGAAACTTAATATTTTTGAGATACATAAAACCATGTTTCCCTCTCTCATAATAACTTTCAGTAGCAACATGAATAAAATTAACAATATAATTATCACATAAAACATTATTATCATGAGCTACATGCATAAAATTATTATTACTCTCCACATAAGCATAGTCATTCTTATTAATTATAGTGGGAGCAAATTCAACAAAATAGCTATCATTATTATTCTCATCACCATAGTCATCAAAAATAGGAGGCATATTGTAATCACAATTAATTTTCTCCTCAATAGTAGGTGGACTGAATATATCATATTCATCATTGTAATCATCATATATTGGAGGTATAGTATCATCATAGCAAAATTTCTCCTTAATAGTAGGTGGAATAAAAATATCATATTCATCATTGTAATCATCATATATTGGAGGTATAGTATCATCATAACAAAATTTCTCCTCTAAAGCTGGGGAACTAAAAAGATCATCATAAAAACTAGCTTCCCCAAGCTTAGACTTTTACATAGCATTAGCAATAATGGTGTTCAAATAATTCGTACTAATAACATTGTTATTAGCATGCAAATAAAGTTCCATATGTTTTTCAATTTTCTCTTCAAACACTTCATGTCCTAACTCAAGATAAATACTATAAAGCTCTCTAATTTTTGTTGTTGTTTTACATTAAGCCTAACTAGTGAAAACAAGAAACAAAAAGACAAAATTGCAGAATCTAAAGGAAATAACTTCGATCACTCACACACCAGCAACAGTACTAGAAGATAGCTTAGTAGCCAGAGGATGTGAGTACCTTTTACCTTACCTCCCCGGCAACGGCGCCAGAAAAGAGCTTGATGTCTACGCACTTCTATTCTTGTATACAGTTGTTGGGCCTCCAAGTGAAGAGGTTTGTAGAACAACAGCAAGTTTCCCTTAAGTGGATTGACCAAGGTCTATCAAACTCAGGGAGAAAGTGGTCAAAGGTATCCCTCTCAAGCAACCCTGCAATCAAGATACAAGAAGTCTCTTGTGTCCCAAACACACCCAATACACTTGTCAGGTGTATAGGTGCAATAGTTCGGCGAAGAGATAGTAAAATACAAGTAGTATGGATGATTATAAGACAACGGTGCCAGAAAAGAGCTTGACGAGAGGAAGAGACTAAAGGCAATCTGAAATAAAGATGACAGCAAGCAAACATGTAACATGACTAGCTGTAAACAGTGTTTCAATGCTTAGAAACAAGGCCCAGGGATCATACTTTCACTATTGGACACTCTCACATAAATATCTTATCTCCATTATGCTACTCTGAACTACTCTCTGGTTGGACAACTCTAATCCACGGTAGGGCTAAAAAAGCACTCCTTAAAGTTCGCTTTCCCCATCTAGATAACCCCACACTGTCACCTTGAGCGCTAGATGGTTCCAACTAACACCACAATTTCATAGAGACATCCAACTCCAAATATAACTCATGATAAGTATTTCTATAATCTTTAGCCTAAGTGCCACACGGTGTGCACACCGTCACCTTAACACACGTGGGGATAACCGGAGATTACAATTAAATCACTTGAGTAGTAGAGTAGATCTACTTGATTACAAGCTCATGATCACAATAAGATCATGCATAGAGAGAGATGAACACATAGCTACCGGTAGAGCCCTTAGCCTCGAGGAAGAAATACTCCCTCCTCATCATGGGAATCAGCAACAGCGATGAATATGGTGGTGGAGATCGATGGAGATGGATCCGGGGGCAATTCCCCGTCCCGGCAGGGTGATAGAACAGAGACTTCTGTCCCCCGAATCTCCTATTCGTTGGCGGCGGCACTGCGGAACTTTTCGTGGATGGAAGCTGATTGTTTTAAGATTTTTGCTTTGGAGGCTTTATATAGGCGTAAGGGCAAGGTCGGGGGAGCCCCGAGGGGCCCACACCCTATGGTGGTGCGGCCAGGGGGACCCGCACCACCACCACCAGGTGTGGCCGCCTCGTGGCCCTCCTCCGTCTCTCCTTCGGGCTCAGTGAGTCTTCTGGAAAAATAGTGACTTTGGACTTTGTCACGTCCAATTCCGAGAATATTTATTTTCTAGATTTTCTGAGACCAAAAACAACAGAAAACATGCAACTGGCACTATGGAATCTTGTCAATAGGTTAGCCCCAGAAAATGTATAAAAATACCTCAAAGTGTGGACAAAACATAAGATAGTTGGCACAAAACAAGCATGGAGCATCACAAATTATAGATACGTTTACGACGTATCATTCATGATTAGGAAACCATGATCATCAATTAATCAACAAGCTTAGTATAACAAGAGGCTTACTAGGGACTTCAACATGTTTACAAATCACACAAGTATTAATGTTTCTGGTTAATATAGCATGGGATGTAAACATTCATCATAAACACAAAGATATAATAATAACTACTTTTATTATTGCCTCTTGGGCATATCTCCAACAGTCTCCCACTTGCACTAGAGTTAATAATATAGATTACATGGTAATATACCTAACACCCATGGCGTTCTGGTGTTGGTCATGTTTTGCCCTAGGGATAGGTTTAGTCAATGGATCCGCCACATTCAGATCTGTGTGTACTTTGCAAATCTTTATGTCACCATCTTGGACATGCTCGCGAATAGCATGAAAACGTAGCTTGATATACTTCAGCTTCTTGTGTGACCTTGTCTCCTGTGCATTGGCTATGCCACCCATGTTATCACAGTAGATGGCTAATGGGTTCGATGCACTAAGAACCACACCAAGCTTCATAATGAACTCCTTCATCCATATCGCCTCTTGTGAAGCCTCCGAAGCAGGTATGTATTCCGATTCATTTGAAGATCTCGCCACAACACTTTGCTTAGCACTCCTCCAGCTCACGGTTGCACCATTCAAAGTAAATACGTATACAGATTGTGATTTAGAATCCGGATTGGTGTTCCAACTAGCATCGTTGTAACCATTTACAATGAGTTGTTCATCACCTCCACAAGAAAGAACCATATCGTTAGTCCTTCTCAAGTACTTTAGGATATTTCCAACCGTTATCCAATGATCCACTTCTAGATCACTTTGATATCTGCTAGTTAAACTAACATCATATGCAATGTCTGGTCTTGTACATAGCATGGCATACATGATATAACCTATGGCCGAGTCATAGGGAGTCTTACTCATCTTCTCTCTATCTTCTGCCATAGCGGGACTTTGAGTCTTACTCAAGGTCGTATTGGGAAAGAACCCTTTCTTGCTATCTTCCATTCCAAACCTCTTTAGAACTTTGTCCAAATATGTATTTTTTGAAAGCGCTATTAAGCGTCTTGATCTATATCTATAAATCTTGATGCCTAATATGTAAGGAGCTTCGCCAAGATCTTTCATTGAAAAACTATTATTCAAATAATCTTTGACACTTTTAAGAAGTTCTATATCATTCACAATCAACAATATGTGATCCACATATAGTACTAGGAATGCTACAGAGCTCCCACTCACTTTCTTGTAAATACAAGCTTCTCCATAAGTTTGTATAAATCCAAAGCTTTTGATCACCTTATCAAAACGTTGATTCCAACTGTGGGATGCTTGCTTTAACCCATAAATGGACCGTTGAAGTTTGCATACCTTTGTTAGCATCTTTAGGATTGACAAAACCTTTGGCTTGTACCATAAACAACTCTTCATCAATGTCTCCAATGAGGAACGCCATTTTGACATTCATCTGCCATATCTCATAATCATAATATGCAGCGATCGCTAACAAAATCCTCACAAACTTTAGCTTCGCTAGTGGTGAGAAAGTCTCATCGTAGTCAACTCCTTGAATTTTTTGAAACCCTTTCACGACAAGTCGAGCTTTATAGACGGTTACATTACCATCAGCATATGTTTTCTTCTTGAAAATCCATTTGTTCTCGACAGCCTTTCGGCCATCCGGTAAGTCCACCGAAGTCCATACTTGGTTTTCATACATGGATCCAATCTCGGATTTCATGGATTCTTGCCATTTATTGGAATATGGGCTCATCATTGCTTCCTCATATGTCGCAGGGTCATCGGTGTTATCCACCAACATGACAATCATAACTAGATCATACCAATCGGGAGTGGTATGAGTCCTAGTCGACATGTGAGGTTCAGTAGTAACTTTGATCGAAGTTTCATGATCATTATCATTATCTTCCTATCTTATTGGTGTAGGCGCTACATGAACATCTTTTGGTGCTGCGCTACTCTCAAATCCGAGAGAAGGTTCGACAACCTCGTCGAGTTGTACTTTCCTTCCAGACACTTCTTTTGAGAGAAACTCCTTCTCGAGAAAGGATCCATTCTTGGCAACGAAGATTTTGCCCTCAGATCTATGATAAAAGGTATACCCAATAGTTTCCTTTGGGTATCCTATGAAGACACATTTTTCCGCTTTGGGTTCTAGCTTGTCGGGTTGTGAATTCTTTACATAAGTTTCGCAACCCCAAACTTTAAGGAACGACAACTTAGGTTTCTTGCCAAACCACAGTTCATACGGTGTCGTTTCAACGGATTTAGATGGTGCCCTTTTAAAAGTGAATGCGGTTGTTTCTAATGCATAACCCCAAAAAGATAACGCTAAATCTGTAAGATACTTCATAGAACGAACCATATCTAAGAGAGTTCGATTACGACGTTCGGACACACCATTACGTTGTTGTGTTCCTGGAGGTGTCAATTGTGAAAGTATTCCGCATTTATTCAAATGCTCGCCAAACTCATAACTCGGATATTCACCTCCATGATCAGATCGTAGAAATTTAATCTTCTTGTTATGTTGATTCTCTACTTCACTTTGAAATTCCTTAAACTTCTCCAAAGTTTCGAACTTATGTTTAATGAAATATATATACCCATATATACTCAAGTCATCCGTGAAAGTAAGAACATAACGATAACCACCGCGTGATGCCACACACATTGGTATGTATGATTTCCAATAAGTCCATAGCTCGCTCCATCATACCAAAGAATGGAGTCTTAGTCATTTTTTCCATCAGACATGCCTCACATATTTCAAGTGATTCAAAATCAAGTGATTCAAGAAGTCCATCAGAATGGAGTTTCTTCATACGCTCCACTCCAATGTGACCAAGATGATAGTGCCACATGAATGTAGAATTACCATTCAATTTCAAACGTATAGCATCTATATTATGAACATGTGTATCATTACTATCGAGAATCAATAAGAATAGACCATATATCATAGGCGCATGACCATAAAAGATATTACTCATATAAATCGAACAACCATTATTCTCAGACTTAAACAAGTAACCGTCTCGCAATAAACAAGATCCAGATATAATGTTCATGATCAACGCAGGCACCAAATAACAATTATTTAAGTATAAAACTAATCCCGGTGGTAGATGAAGAGGAAGCATGTCGATAGCAATCACATCAACCTTGGAGCCATTTCCAACGCGCATCGTCACCTCGTCTCTTGCTAGTCTTCGTTTATTCTGCAGCACCTGTTTCGAGTTACAAATATGAGCAACCGAACCAGTATCAAATACACATGCACTACTAAGATTACTAGTAAGATACACATCAATAACATGTATATTGAATATACCTTTCTTCTTGATGTTGCTGTTCTTTAGATCTGCCAGTTACTCGGGGCAATTCCGCTTCTAGTGATCTTCGCCCTTTTAGTAAAAGCACTCAGTATCAGCCTTATGACCAGCCTTGGTCTTCTTTGTAGGCGCGACAACTTTCTTGATTCCCTTCTTGAAGTTACCCTTTTTCTTAGGCTTGCCTTGCTTCTTGAAATTGGTGGTCTTATTGATCATCAACACTTGGTGCTCTTTATTGATCTCCACTTCCGCAGACTTCAACATGGAGAAGAGTTCATGTAGCGGCTTATCCATGTGTTGCATGTTGTATTTCATCACAAAGTTCTTGTAACTAGGTGGTAGTGATTGGAGGACACGATGAATCCCCAATGATCCAGGAATCATAATTCCCAAGCTTTGGAGTTTATTGGCGTGCCCAGACATTTTGAGAACGTGCTCACTAACGGAGCTACCCTCTTCCATCTTGCAGTTAAAGAACTTTTTAGAAGCTTCATAACTCTTAACTGCCGCGTGAGCCTCAAATATCATTTTGAGTTCACGGAAAATATCATGTGGGTCAAAGTTCTCAAACCTTTTCTGAAGCTCCAATTCCAAACCATACAAGATAACACACTAAACTGTGGAGTACTGATTCTTCCAAGTGAGATACACATTTTTCACCTTATCGGTAGCATCAACTACAGGAGGGTCACCCAGCGGTGCATCCAGCACATAAGTCAACTGACCAGCATTGAGGATATTCCTCAAGTTGCGGAACCAATCCGCAAAGTTGCTTCCATTGTTTTTCAACTTTACTTTCTCTAGGAACGTATTAAAATTGATGGTAGGTGATACGTCCAAACCGTATCTAATTTCTCGAACACTTTGCTATTGTTTCTCCTCTAAACTTGTGTGATTTGGATGCAACTAACATGGACTGACGCTGTTTTCAGCAGAATTACTTTGGTGTCTTGTTTTTGTGCAGAAAATGAACTATCAGGAAAAATCTCGAAAAATACGCCAAAAATAATATTTCACCAGAAGATCCACGGAGCCAGAAGGAGAGATGGAGAGGGGGCCTGGGGGGGCCAGACCCACCCCAGGAGCGGGCCCACCACTGGACGCGCCTGGTGGGGGTGAGGCCACCCCAGGCAGCTCCTCGGCCTCCCTCTGCTCCTATAAGTTGTCCTTCGACCTAAAAACTGAGGGAGGTTCGATAGTTTTTCAGAAAGAGTTCCGCTCCACCGCCGCCACCAGAAACCAAGATTTGGATCCAGAAACTCCGTTCTGGCATCCTGCCGGGACAGGGTGGAGAGGATCATCGCCATCGTCATCACCAACGCATCTCCATCAACCACCGATGTTTCTCTCATCCATGGGTGAGTAATCCCCCGTTGTAGGCTTGGGGATGGTAGGGATTGGATGAGTTCTATCATGTAATCGAATATGATTGTTAGGGCATAGTGCCTAGTATCTCTTGTGCTATTTGACTTTGTTGCAACTTGTTATGCTTAATGCTTGTCACTAGGGCCCGAGTGCCATGATCTCATATTTGAACTTATTATTGAATCATTATGATAGTATTGTTTATGATCTTATCTGCAAGTTGTGTACACATATCATTGTCCGGATCCAAAGGCCCCAAAGTGACAATAATTGGGACAACCGGAGGGGATGGCTATGGTGTAAGGATCACATGTGTTCATGGAGTGTTAATGCTTTGCTCCGGTGCTCTATTAAAAGGAGCACCTTAATTGCCAGTAGTTCCCTAGAGGCCCCGCTGCCACGGGCTGGCTGGACAGAAGATGGTGTGCAAGTTCTCATTGCGAGCACGTATGACTATATGGAGCACATGCCTAGGATTGTTTACTACATATAATTTGTTATATGGTAGTTGAATAAACAAAACAAGTTCTTCTAATAGAATCGTTACCTAGGACATGTGCATAACACAGTCCATAGGGTTTTGTTAATTCAAAAGATGCTAAAAGCATATGCAAACTTCAATGGTTGAAGTGAGCATCGCGGAGTTGGAATCTTCACTATGATGAAACTGTTAAAGGAGTTTAAAAGTTCATTAGAGACAATGAAGATGCTTGCATTTGCAAGAAATTAAGTGGGAGCGCTAAGACATGTTTCTAATACATTATGTGGAAGACATATTGTTGATTGGAAATAATGTATCTTTTATTAACACATATTAAGAATTTCATCCCGATGAAAGACTTAGGCAAAACCCAAATATTTGGCATCAATAGACGCTGATATGGTTGTGCCAGAAGTACATATACGAGATATTGAATGAGTTCAATATAGAAACTACAAGAAAAGGTTCTTGTCGCACAGAAAGGATTGAAAGAGTTCAATATTGATGATATATTCAAGTGTATTGACATTTGGTAAAGTGAAACAAATAATCAAGTATAGATTGATACTTGATGTATGAAATCACAAAGAGTATTTATATCAATCATACTGTGATATGTACAAATCCAGATATGTCCTATGCTCTAAATGTTGTGAGAAAATACCAGAATGATTCGTAAGATGATCATTGGACAATAGTAAGGATATTCTTATGATATTTTGGAAGAACTAAGAGTATATTATTTGTAGAAGTGACAAATAGATGGTTAGTTCATTGTAAAAGTACTACATTGATACTAGCTTTGTCACAAAGTACAAATTAAGTTTATCTCAATCTAAACTAAGGGTGGCACAATATAATGGAAAGTGAGTTCCATAATGGATTTAGATGAGTTCCAAAGTTAAGACGTTGTGACAGATACTACAACAAAAGGCTAAGTATATGACTGCTATTTTAGCAGCAAAAGAGGGCATTTGTGTCAAATAGTTTGTTATCAAACTAGGTGTAGTTCACAGTGGGATAATACTATGAAGATATATTGTGCGACAATATTATCAACATGTTTTAACCCCAAAGAGCTAAAGGTCACACCGAAAGACCAAATTTATACAAAGCCATCTCATTAGAGAATGAGTGATGCGTAGAGACGCAAAGACATGCAATTACACGGACTGGAAGTGTCGATCCGAGATCGAGTTGACCACTATCAATCGTGTACATACAACACGGAAAGCCATAGGTGTTGAATACACAAGGTTTGAAACTAGATTATTGACTCTAGTGCAAGTGGGAGACTGTTGGAGATATGCCCAAGAGGCAATAATAAAGTGGTTATTATCATATCTTCACACTTATGATAAATGTTTACATACCATGCTATAATTGTATTAACCAAACATTAATACTTGTGTGATTTGTAAAATAAAATAAGAGTCCCTAGTAAAGCCTCTTGTTAAACTAGCTTGTTGGTTAATATATGATCATGGTTTCGATCATGAACATAGAGATGTTATTAACAACAGGATCATATCATTAGGAGAATGATGTGATGGACATACTCCTATAGATAAGCGTAGCATAAAGATCAAGTCATTTCAATAGTTCAATTGCTATATGCTTTCTGATACATAGTAACCTAATTCCTTCGACCATGAGATCATGCATATCACCTTTCCGGATGGATGCTTTGATGTCATCAAACACCACACCAGAATCGGGTGGCTATAAAGGTGTCATTGAGTGTTCAGAAAGTATTGGTTGAAACACATGGATCAAGATTGGGATTTGTCCATCCATATGACGGATAGATATACTCTGGGCCCTCTCGGTGAAATGTCATCCAATTAGCTTGCAAGCATGTGACTAGCTCACAAGGGATCACATATCACGGGAACGAGAAAAGAGTACTTATCGGTAATGAGGTTGAACTAGGTATGCAGAGATACCGACGATCATAACCTCGGATAAGTAAACTATCGTGAGACAAAGGGAAATTGGTATCATATGTAAGTGGTTCATTCGATCGCAAAGTAATCGTAGAAATATGTGGGAGCCATATGAATTTCCAGATTCCTCTATTGGTTATTGTTCGGAGAAGTGTCTCGATCATGTCCGCATAATTCACGAACCGTAGGGAGACACACTTAAGGATTCGACATTGTTTTGAGTAGTTATGGTATTATGAGAAAGAGACTGAATGTTGTTCGAAGTCTCGGATGGGATCCGGGATATCACGAGGTGATCCGGAATGGTCCGGAGAATAAGATTCATATAAGGAAAGTCCCGTTTCGGAGTTCGGGAATGTTTCCGGTGTTTTTCATCGGAATGTTCTAGAAGGTTCGATTGTCCAGAGCACTCGGGGGAGGGTACATGATTGTGTCATTGAATGATTGCATCATGTACTAAGTGTTCTTGCTGTTCCAAAACTGAAAAGTCAAACTGCCAGTTTGAAAGTCAAACGGCTAAAACAGGAAACTGTGGAAAACAGGAAACTGTGGGAAACAGGAAACTGTGGGAAACAAGCAAGAGGAGGTTGAAACCAACTTGGAGGAGGAGTCCCTCTCCTCCAAGCCGGCCAGCCTAGGCCGAGTTGGGAGGGACTCCCTCCTCCTGGCCTTGACCCTCCACCTATAAAAGGAGGGGCAGGGCCTCCTCCTCTAGACACACAAGTTCCTATCCTCTAATCTCCAGTTTAGAGTCGTTTTGGTTTAGAGCTTCTAATTGCTTTAGCCTGCGGTTTAGAGCCTTCTAATTGGTGTGTCTAATCTCTAGAACACTAATAGCTCTCTCTCATACTCCACCATACTCGCTCCGGCTTAAAGCCTGCGGGATCTCCTCTACTTCCGGTACCACCGGTTGTCTTAGGCCGAATCGCGAGGAGAGTGCTACAACCTCCGCTTTCTTGGAACAAGGGAGAGGAAGGTCTTGCCGAAATCGAACGTGACCGATCATGGGAGCGCTGCTTTAACGTAGCGCCGGAAGGATCGTCTACACGATCTTGAGATCGGAAAGAGTACGACTACATCACCCACGAGAATCTGCTCTCGTTAACCGCCTTGGAATCTTCGAGGGTAAGTTATTCCATCGACTCGTTGCTACAATCTAGTAGATAGATCTTGGCTTGTTTGTTTGTATGCGATAGAAAATTTTGTTTTCCATGCTACGAACCCCTACAGTGGTATCAGAGCCGTGTCTATATGTAGATCTGTTGCACGAGTAGAACACAATGGTCATTGTGGGCGTTGATGCTTTTATTGTCAATTGCTTCTTGTGTACTTTGCATCTTGCGGTATGTTGGGATGAAGCGGCCCGGGCTAACCTTACATGACATTGTTCATGAGACTTGCTCCACGCTCGACATGCAACTTGTATTGCATAAGTGGCTTTGCGGGTGCGTGTTTCTCCTAGCATAGTTAAGATCCAATTTACAACGGGTAATTAACAATACTAGTATCAATGTTGTGGTTCATGTTCGTAAGTTAGAACATCACTTATTAACAGCCCCAAACCACGTAAAACATGCAAAGAAAGTAGAGGCGTCTAACTTTGTTTTGCAGGGGTGTGCAGTGATGTGATATGGCCATGATTGTGATTATATATATGATTTATGCAATGTTCCTTATTGTAAGTCGGCAACCGGCAGGAGCCATATGGTTGTCTTTAATTTATGTTAAGACCCGCGTGTCTATTCAAAGTAGTTGTAATAGTTGAAGCCGGTGGACGACAATCATGGAGAAGCATCATTGACCTTGATGCAATGTCGGTGATGATGGAGATCATGTTCGTGCTTGAAGATGGAGATCGGAAGCACAAAGAAGAAAGGCCATATCATATCACATATTATGAATTGCATGTGATGTTAATCCTTTATGCATCTTGTATTGCTTAGTAGATGACGGTAGCATTATAAGATGATCCCTCATGCACATGAATTTCAAGTCATAAAGTGTTCACCCTTAGTTAGCACCGCTATAAAGCTTGTTGTTTCAAGCACCACGTGATGATCGGGTGTGTTAGATTCTACAAGTGTATACAACGTGAGCAAGCCAGATTTGCTCATGCGGAAACTAAGGTTTGATCTTGACGAGCGTAGCATGTCCAGACATGGCTTCCGTAACTCTGATTACCGAAAGGTAGAGCATGAGTCATATAGTAGATATGATGAACATGTTGATTGTTCGCCATTGAAGCTATATCAACTCTCGTGATGATCGGTTTTGATGTGGTGGATTTGGTTCGTGTGATCACTAAAACAATGTGAGGGATATTGTTTTGAGTGGGAGTTCACCTAGATTAATTTAATTATTAATTAGAACTCAATTTATCATAAACTAAATCAAAGTGAATTTGCATAGTTGTTGTAGTCATTGGCATCCGCTACCACCTTGCGCTTAGTTATAATTGAGATGATAGAACTATAGAATTCTGGTTAGTTACTTTACGAACCTGTATCGTATTGTTTTGAAGTGTTAATCTAAAGTTTAAAAGTCCTATTGCAAACTTTCAAGAAGTTCCTTACTCCATGAAGTTTAATAATTAGTATTAAATCAAGAGTAACAATTCCAAGTGTTAGTATATAAGTATCATGTTTGTCTCCATTATTCTTGATATTCAAAGGATTCTCCTAATATCAAGGTTATCTATGGGTCTGAAAGAGTTGTTTCAGAAACCATGATTTGTGGAAGATATTGTGATATCTGAAACGAAGTTTTGGTTGCAACATGATAGAGTATAATATGGCTAAAGTCATGTTCTCATATTTTATGAGAATTTGCAAAAGGTTGGAGACACTAGTTGTCCTAAACCTCCAAAAGTTTTTGGGAGAGCAACATTATACTCACGATTCACCGTTACAAGCTAATAGTAGCTTGATCATGGATAATTCCATGATAAGGGTGAATATTTGATGTAGGAAAAATATTTACTACACCAAGAGATTACTAAAGAAAGGAATTTGAAAGAACACCAAACATTTGATGATGGTGATCTACTTCAAAGTGCAAGTCCAAAGACATTGGTATTTAACTATACACGCTTTGGACTATATGTCATATGTATGACTCCACTATTGATGTTGACAGATTCTTTCAAACAGAAAAGGAAATATTGAAAGAAAATCTCATAAGTATACGGCAGAAAAGAAAAGACTAGAATTGTTCAGCTTGAGTATATAGATGATATACGGGTTATGGCTATATTCTTTGCTTATTAAACAATGTGGTTTCTAAGTATTTGATACTGAATTTGTTGGTATGAATCGTCATACGAAACAACACAATTCATGAACTACAATCGCCTAAGTAACTGGCAAAAGAATATGTGATGATGTTTATCGAGAACAAATAAAGGGTTATTGTGTTGCTCGTTAAACATCAAAGCTTGCCTTCAGGATTTGTTTTATCAGGTATTATGAGAACAAAAGGGTTGTTCAAATAATTTCCGTAATCCATAAAAGATGGATGATTCACAAATCTCGTTGGAGAAATCACATCCATAAAAATAGTGCTAAAAATGTCGAAAGACAAATTGATTAAAATATCACTTAGGAAGTGACATCGCCGTTTAAATTATATTGGAAAGAAAACATGAAGAAAATCCATATGGATGGAATTTTGGAGTCTATTTGATTTTGATCAAATGACGCTTGAGAAACTTTCCTAGAGATAATTGAAACTTTGTTCATAGGCCAAAAGGGAACGAATGACTAGCTTGTTGGAACTTGTACATATTGTTGTACGAAATCCATTATGTGTAGTCAAGAGCGATGGATTTCAACTTCATATGCTTTCTTCGAAAATTTGAGTGAATATATGAATATTTACTTAATAAGGATGAAATGTGAAATATTTGAAAAGTTCAAAGATTTTCAAGATGAAGTGAAAAATCATTGTAACAAGAATATAAATAGTTTATGATAGGATCATAAAGGAAGATATTTGAGTTACAAGTTTAGCATAATACCTAAGATTTAAGGAATCGTTCCGTGGATTTACATTTCCCGAAACACCATAAGAGTATGGAGCGTTCGAGATATGTGATTAAACCTTGTTTGACATGGTAAGATCAAAGGTATAATTCATAAAACTGCCATTATATTTTAAAGATTAAAAGCTTTAGAGATTACCATTTTTCCACTAAAAAGAGCTCCATCATAATCCGTTGAAATGACACCATATAAAGTTATGGTTTGGGATAAAACCCAAGTTGTCCTTTCTTAAAACATTGGTATGCTTTGCATAAGAAAGATGTTTGCAACCAAAGTCGGATGAACCTGTCTTTGTATGTTATTTCGAATAACTGTTAAGTATTCCTCCATAACACCAGAGACAAAAGTGTTTGTCGCTTGGAACGTCAAATTTCTTTTGGAAGGAATTTTTTTGTGAAAAGTAAAGTGGGAGGACAATAGAACTTTGATAAGGTTAAAAGAACCTTAGCTATATGTGCAGAGTTGCGCAGCGCCGAAAAGTGTTCCGGAGGCAGCAACAATGCTCATGGCTCACGTGCCTCATAGGTTGTGGTCACGGAGATCTAAGTTCCTATTGAAACAAGTAGATCGGGTAAACAATCAAATACCAAGATTTGAGGGTTGAATCATTATTTGAGAATAATGAACCGACTACATGCAAAGAAGCGATGATGGGCCCTGACTCCGTCAAATGGCTTGAAGCCATAAAATCCGTGATAGATCCATACACGAGAAATCAAGTTTTGAACTTGAAGGACCCTCGAGAAAGGTGTGAGACCTTACAGTTGTGTTTGGATCTATAAAGAAATAGACATGGATGTTTTACATCTATGAAATAGTCGACATGTTGGGAAAGAGTTCACAAAATGTTCAAAGGTTGACTATGACAAGATTTGATCTTTCATAGTGATATTTAGTCTAGACGGATTAATGTAGCAACCACTACATATAATTTGTTATATGGTAGTTGAATAAACAAAACAAGTTCTTCTAATAGAATCGTCACCTAGGACATGTGCATAACACAGTCCATAGGGTTTTGTTAATTCAAAAGATGCTAAAAGCATATGCAAACTTCAATGGTTGAAGTGAGCATCGCGGAGTTGGAATCTTCACTATGATGAAACTGTTAAAGGAGTTTAAAAGTTCATTAGAGACAATGAAGATGCTTGCATTTGCAAGAAATTAAGTGGGAGCGCTAAGACATGTTTCTAATACATTATGTGGAAGACATATTGTTGATTGGAAATAATGTATCTTTTATTAACACATATTAAGAATTTCATCCCGATGAAAGACTTAGGCAAAACCCAAATATTTGGCATCAATAGACGCTGATATGGTTGTGCCAGAAGTACATATACGAGATATTGAATGAGTTCAATATAGAAACTACAAGAAAAGGTTCTTGTCGCACAGAAAGGATTGAAAGAGTTCAATGTTGATGATATATTCAAGTGTATTGAAATTGGTAAAGTGAAACAAATAATCAAGTATAGATTGATACTTGATGTATGAAATCACAAAGAGTATTTATATCAATCATACTGTGATATGTACAAATCCAGATATGTCCTATGCTCTAAATGTTGTGAGCAAATACCAGAATGATTCGTAAGATGATCATTGGACAATAGTAAGGATATTCTTATGATCTTTTGGAAGAACTAAGAGTATATTATTTGTAGAAGTGACAAATAGATGGTTAGTTCATTGTAAAAGTACTACATTGATACTAGCTTTGTCACAAAGTACAAATTAAGTTTATCTCAATCTAAACTAAGGGTGGCACAATATAATGGAAAGTGAGTTCCATAATGGATTTAGATGAGTTCCAAAGTTAAGACGTTGTGACAGATACTACAACAAAAGGCTAAGTATATGACTGCTATTTTAGCGACAAAGAGGGCATTTGTGTCAAATAGTTTGTTATCAAACTAGGTGTAGTTCACAGTGGGATAATACTATGAAGATATATTGTGCGACAATATTATCAACATGTTTTAACCCCAAAGAGCTAAAGGTCACACCGAAAGACCAAATTTATACAAAGCCATCTCATTAGAGAATGAGTGATGATGCGAGACGCAAAGACATGCAATTACACACGGACCTGGAAGTGTCAGATCCGGAGATCAGTTGACCACTAGCAATCGTGTACATACAACACCGGAAAGCCATAGGTGTTGAATACACAAAGGTTTGAAACTAGATTATTGACTCTAGTGCAAGTGGGAGACTGTTGGAGATATGCCCAAGAGGCAATAATAAAGTGGTTATTATCATATCTTCACACTTATGATAAATGTTTACATACCATGCTATAATTGTATTAACCGGAAACATTAATACTTGTGTGATTTGTAAAATAAAATAAGAGTCCCTAGTAAAGCCTCTTGTTAAACTAGCTTGTTGGTTAATATATGATCATGGTTTCGATCATGAACATAGAGATGTTATTAACAACAGATCATATCATTAGGAGAATGATGTGATGGACATACTCCTATAAAGAAGCGTAGCAGAAATATCAAGTCATTTCAATAGTTCAATTGCTATATGCTTTCTGATACATAGTAACCTAATTCCTTCGACCATGAGATCATGCATATCACCTTTTTCGGATGGATGCTTTGATGTCATCAAACACCACACCGTAACAGGGTGGCTATAAAGGTGGCATTGAGTGTTCAGAAAGTATTGGTTGAAACACATGGATCAAGATTGGGATTTGTCCATCCATATGACGGATAGATATACTCTGGGCCCTCTCGGTGAAATGTCATCCAATTAGCTTGCAAGCATGTGACTGGCTCACAAGGGATCACATATCACGGGAACGAGAAAAGAGTACTTATCGGTAATGAGGTTGAACTAGGTATGCAGAGATACCGACGATCATAACCTCGGATAAGTAAACTATCGTGAGACAAAGGGAAATTGGTATCGTATGTAAGTGGTTCATTCGATCGCAAAGTAATCGTAGAAATATGTAGAGCCATATGAATTTCAGATTCCTCTATTGGTTATTGTTCGGAGAAGTGTCTCGATCATGTCCGCATAATTCATGAACCGTAGGGAGACACACTTAAGGATTCGACATTGTTTTGAGTAGTTATGGTATTATGAGAAAGAGACCGAATGTTGTTCGGAGTGTCGGATGGGATCCGGGATATCTGTCGTGGGAATGACCATGGCAGATGCTGCAATCGGCAGCGAGTAGTAGAACGAGGGGCAAGGGCGGCCAGCCATCTGCGGTGCGAGATGAGGGCAAAGACACAGGTTTTACCTGTGTTCGCCTGAGGGTAAAGACCTACTCCTGCTAGATTGTATTATGGAGGTGTTTACAATGGGCGAACTCGGCGACTAGGCGGCGAGTTGCTTGGGTGTATGAGGGAACGTGTCTCTACTCACCCCATAGGGAGGTTTATATAGGCTCACCTCCCCTAGGGTTTACACATCTCAACCGATTCGGTTACAACTTAGGTAATCATTTAACCTAGACCGACTGGGCCTATCTGCTCGCCTGGGCCTTCAACTTCCAGTCGCCTGATACCTTGTTGGGCTTTGGTCCACTCGCCGTTCTGCAGGCCCACTCGCCAGCCCTTGGACCAGTCGGAAACGTCCCGCTGAGCATACCCCAATAGGCGTACCCCCATCAGTAGTCCCCGAGGCCGTCGTTGATTAGGCGTGAGTGGCTGCTGGCAGTCGGAGTATACGGCTCCGAGTAGGCATCTAGTCGAATCGTCGGCGGGCTCCTGTATAAAGGGAAAAATCCGGTGAACCGAGTCGCGTCTTTGGGCGAGTCGAGTCAACGGGACGCGGTCTCGTCGAGTGACTTAACGAGCCGAGTGGCTAGAGTTGGACCGTCAGGCGTGGTCAAACTAGCCGTTAAGGTAACCCAACGGTAACTTTTGGCGTAATCATCGCGCGGTAACGGCCCCCTGATTTGGCGGGCAACTCCTGCTATATAAGAGGAATGGTAGGCTATCGCAAAGCCAACCGCCCACCATTTCTTCCGAGTACGCACATCTTCCTTCCTTTGATTCCGCGATCCAATCGACCCGCAATCTTCCGACCTCCGAACAAATCCTCGCCATGGCCCTTCCACCGAACCTGGGGTAGATCCAAATGCACCGGGCGTGGCCCTCTTCGAGGAGGCCGGAATCTGAACGCCGTCTGGCGTATCCCCGCAGTCGGGGAAACCACCCCCAACCCGCGAGAGAGAGAGTTCGTCTGTTTCACCAGCCACCTCGAGCGGGGTTAGGGTTTCCATCTTTGTTCTTCCGGTTTGCGCTTACTACGGATCCAGCCTCGATCTGGGTCCCCACAAGATCGAGCAGCCGCCATCTTCGTATGCTCGCGAGTGCTACTTGGGCTGCCGCCCTACTTTCCTTGTGGCAAGATCTGTTCCATGGACGGATCACCGCGAGGAGGTGGGCGGCAATGCTAGCCGCGCGGCTTAACTTTCCAACTCAAATCCAAAGCCTCCTTCTTCGACGATGCTGCCGCCAAAGCAAAGCGATCGAAAAAGTCATGGTTCTATGTGACCGAGGCGACGGAAGACGGCGGCGATCCCGCGGTACTCGGCTAATCGTTCCGAGCCACGCCATCTCCAGGTCGGCAGCCCCGACGACCAGCGGATGGTCATCGACGAGATGCTCCACCATCCGCGATGCGAAGAAGAAGGCTCAGACGGTAAACTTGTATAATTGTTGGCTTGGGCGGCTCGCCCGCCGCCTAACGCGACCATTACATGTACCAAGACACGGGCCGCGACTCGACGAAGCCTGCTCGCCGAGTGGAAGCCGGAGGACTACCTCTCGGCTGAAGAAGATCACCCAAGCGACGACGTGGATGCGCAGCTGGGTACCTCACACCGCTGGCGTCCGGCTCCGACGGTAATCTTTTTATCTTGTTCGCAGTCGCAGCGTGTGCAATCGCGGTAACTCTAACTCTGTTTCGTGTTTAACGCAGCTGTTCCAAGTGGTGGAAGGGTGGCTACCACCCGCCGACGACGAGAGCCCCGGGCCATCCGCCCAGGATACAAGCGAGTCGCCACCCGCCAGGGGTAACGAGGACGACGAGGACGAGTCTGAAGAGGAGATTGCCCCACTGGCCCGAAAGACCCGCGGGCAACGTCAGCGCGGGATCGAGGCGAGCAGGACCCTCGAGCGTCATGACAACGACGAACTCCAGAGACCACCTCGCGCCGTGCCACTCCCTCAAGAAGAAGAAGAAGGAGAAGGA
Source organism: Avena longiglumis (assembly GCA_030063025.1). NCBI lineage: Eukaryota > Viridiplantae > Streptophyta > Magnoliopsida > Poales > Poaceae > Avena > Avena longiglumis. Next base: position 515,610,707 of record CP125976.1, read on the forward strand.
GGCGAGGGCCCCCCTGAGAAGGAAGACGAAGCCGTCGAAGGCGGCTTCACCGCCGCACTCAGCGAGCAGCTCTGATGCCCACAGCTCGGCCGGTGACGGCGCAGTCCCGGCAACAACCGCGCTAGATGCACCATCTATAGAAGCTCCGCTGGCCTCAATGCCTCCGCCATTCGCGTCGGTTTCTGGGCTAGGGAAGGCTCCGGTTGTGGCGACTTCGCCTCGCAAGGAGGTCCCGAGCGCGGTGGCCTCGCCCCGCAAGGAGGTCCCGGCCGCGGTAGCCCCAATTCACGAGGAGGCCTCCGCAAAGCGCCCGGGCGCCAACCGCTACGTCAACGTCAAAGAAGCCGTCCGTATCCTGGGCCCCCGACGCCCGAACTGGGCTTAGTCGCCGATTAGGCCACGAGCTGGAAAAGCGCCGCCTTCGACAGGCTGCGTTTCATTCCGCCAAGTGAGTGCATTCGCCTTCCCTACTTTCCTTTAGTACTTTGATTGTCTTTTATTGACTTGATTCGATGTGCGGGACCGAGTGAAAAGATGGGTCACCCGACTGCGGGCTAAGGTATCTTCGCCGTTGGCGAGAAGACCTTCCCGCAAGAGAAAAAGTGATGAGGTCACCACCTCAGCGGAAGGCAAAGAAGGCCAAGGGCGACGACATCGTCACCGTCTCGACGACGCGCGGGCCGCTGGACCTACACAGGAGGCGACGCTCTGAGGGCGTTTTCTTGCCTAGGCCGGAGGAAGCAACTTCCTTTGGGGCGGGAGCCTCGGTTGCTACCTTTCCCCGATTCACGACCAAGGCGGCCACGGCGAGTGGGGCTGCGACCCCGAACCCCGCTCCAGGGACCACCGACGCTGAAATCGCCCAACGTCGCGGGCACACGCCGGCGCTGCTTGCGTCTGTGGACGCAGTACAACTTCACAACATGCTTGGTGCCATCCGGTACCTCCACCCCGAGGATCAGGTCGGTGCTTAGCGGCTTGATTCTTATAATTACTCGTTTGTACTTTCGAATCCAGTCCCCGAGTGCGTATGCTAAATTTTAGCGGATATGCACCGAGGAATTTTCTTGGTCGCCATTCGAGTGCGCACCGCTAAATTTAGCGGGTGGGCACCGAGTTTTTGTGATCGCCAGTCTCGAGTGCGCACTTAAATTTTAGCGGGTGGGCACCGAGAAATATCATGTCTTGACTTTGGAGATGTGTGGTCCGCAAGGAGTCGGCAGAGCGATTGGCTCTTGCGGCGTCAGGTCGAGAAGGAGCTGCCGCTATCCAAGAAGCAAACAAGGAGCTTCAGTTGTTGCTTTGCGGAGGTAGCTCGCCAGAGCTTGTCCTCGCTGGAGAGTCGAGGCGGTGCGGTTCGCGTTAGGCACCGCCGAGCGTAAGATCGCCGACCTCGGCGCAAATCGGGAGGCAAAAGAAGAAGCAAGCTCGCGAACAGGCGAGCGAGGCCGCCATTGCGCCGCGAGGAAGACCGAAGGCGTCGGAAGCCCTCATTGGGCTTCGTGGCGATCATACATCGCTTCAAAGTTTCATCACGGACTCGCCCGCCCATTGCTTGGTGAGTGCGTCTTCCCGCCTTTTGGTTGTATTGTTTATGGTTTCCATGGTACTCATACTTGTCTCCTTCTCGCAGGTCGTGTTATTGGCCAAGAAGAAGCGAACTCTCTTGACGCGAGGGAATGCGTAAGCATGCTCGTCGACTTCGGCGATTGCCGGCGACGTGCATCCGCGCCTACCTTCAAGAGATGTCGCCACCGAGGTTATTCCGGTGACCTCGTTGAGGTGTGGGAGTACTTGGAGAAGGCGCCCAGCGGTCAGAGAGTTCATGACGCTTCGGCGTTTCGTCGGAGCGCCGATGCCTTGAGCCTTGGACTCGCCCACTTCCCGAGGACTTCGATCTCGACGATGTGACGAGTGGGTATCCTTTGTCGATCGCGGTGGATCTGTCCGAGGTTCTCAAGCTGCAGAACGCGTGCCGCAGACTCGAGCGTCGGCGATGGGCGACCTCCTTCCCTACCAGAAGCGGTCGTCGCGCTAAACGACCGTGCCGCATCGCGACTTCAAGGTTGAGCAACCTTTCCGCTCGGCGATGGCGGGTGAGTGACGACGATCCGTCAAACCCGTAACCGCGTTCATCCGTGGCGCCGGATGCCGGGCGCCGCCGTCAAGCCTCGCATAGTGTAGTTTGCCTAGATGTGTTAGCAGCAGTTGCCGAGTAGGCATATTTTGTAATGTAAGACAATGCGATATGCATTGAATGGAACGTTGTGTTCATTTTGCTATTTGTTTGTGCGTTTTGATTGATTTTGGGTGAGTCCCCGAGCGTCCGCCTTTTGTGGGGTTCACCTCATATATGATGTTTTGTTGTTTATCATGTGTGTTGTTAGTTTAGTCGACTACTTGAAGCTCGGAGAGCTGCCGCAAGGCGACTCCTTGAGTGCTCAGATTTTACCGCTTTTCCAGACGCGAACGGGCCGGTGGCCGAGTCCCCGGCGTGGTACTTGGTAGTTCAAGGCGCGACTGAGGGTGGTTGAGGACTGAAGCGTTGGTGTGAGCGTCACTCTGCCTGGCCCGTGGGTCGATCGCGTATAGTCCTAGGCATGCTCTCTTACTTGGCGTTTTCCGCCGATCGCGAAACCGGTATTCAGTCCCCGGCGTGGTACTTAGCCGTTCGAAAGTCGCTACGCCGAGGATGCGGAGGACTGTGGTCGCGAGAAGCGAGGGCTTGTCTTGGTTCAGAAACCAGTCGAGCTAGGCGACTCAATGGGGCTCCGGATTGGCGTTTTCATGGACGATGCAAGACCTGAAATGACTCGGTTTTACATCGCACTACTTAGCCGTGCGGTCGCTGTACCAAGGGTTGACTTCTGTATTTTAGCATGACGCTATTAGTTACGAGTGCGAGTGGCACAAGGCGTGGAGAGTAGACGAATTTTGCAGTAACCGTTTCTTTTATTCATAGCGACTGGAGAGTACATATGTGGGGTTCTAGGAATAGAACTTCCGAGGAGATTTACATTCCATGGCCGCTTAACGCCGAGTTCGCCGTTCCGCTGACGTCGATGAGGTAGTAGGCGTCGTTGCTTAAGAGCACGCCAATAGCGAACGGGCCTTCCCACGGAGGAGAGCTTGTGCATGCCCTTCTTGTCTGGATGAGGCGTAACACCGTGTCGCCTTCACGGAAGGTGCGGGTTTTCACCGTGGTAGCGCGAGTCCTTGCCGATAGATGGCGGTGCGCGATCGGGCGAGGTCGCGTGCTTCCGAGTTGGTCGAGCCCGTCTTGGCGGGCCAGCTTGTTTTCGCCTCAGATAGTGGGCGACCCGCGGCGAGTCGTGTTCGAGGTCGGTGGGCATGACGCTTGGCGCCGTAGACCATGAAGAAGGGGTGAATCCGTCGACACTGGACCGAGGTGCGGATTCCCGGATGACGGAGGGGAGCTCTTCGACCCAAAGATCCAAATGCGCCGAGTGATACTTTGAGTCGCGGCTTCAGTGCCGTGGAGGATGCTTTGGTTGGCTCGCCTGGCCATTGGATTCCGGTGTCTGATCGACGCGAGGTCGAGCCGAATGTGGTGCTCTTCAAATTCGCCATTGCTCCTTGGCGGTTTGTGCCGTTGTCCGTGATGATGCTGTTGGGGAACCCGTGGCGGTATATGAGCTCGCGAGGAACTTAGTGGCGGTCTTCCGTCGCATTTCCGGCTTGGCCTCTACCCACTTCGTGAATTTGTCGACGGCGACCAGCAGGTGGGTGTATCCGAGGGGCCTTCTTGAAGGGGCCTACCATGTCCATGCCCCACACAGCGAATGGCCGGTGATGGGGATTGTTTTGAGCGCCGAGCTTGGTACGCGTCTGCGTCTGATTGGCACCGGCGCGTATCGCTGGACGATGTCGACAGCGTCGGCGCAGTGGGCCAAGAGAAGCCGTGTCGCATAGCCTTGGCGACCAGGAGCGGCGGCGGCGCAGTGGCCGCATACCGAGTGGATGTCGTGGAGGATTTTGCGCCCTTCACCGTTGGACGCAACGTTGGAACACGCCGGTGACGCTGCGCTTGTAGCTCGCCGTCGATGGTGTAAGACTTGCATCGGCGATCATTCGAGCATGTGTTTCTGCCGGGCAGGTGCCGGTTTCGTAGGCGATGTAGGGCTTGGTCCAATCGCGGCTCGTGATGAGTGCGACCAAGGCTGCTTCGTTGGAGCGGGACTCGATGTCGATCTTCGGGAGAGACCGATGGCGAAGATTGTGTCGAGGAACACGCCGGCGGTGGTGCGAAGTCGAGCCGATGCGAGAGAGGGCGGCCTCCTCGTTTTCTCCGTCGATCCACTCGGCTAGTAGCCGTGAAGTGGCCGCCACCTTGTCCACCTCTTGGCGTACGCCGCCATGGTGGGGAGACGGCGTCGCAGGTGCCGCGACTTGCCCGACGAGGTCGGAGTCTCCGTAGCATCAAAGGCGATTGGCGCTCATCTCCTTGCGGCTCGCAGGAGTAGGGCCTCGTATTCAGCCATGTTGTTGGTGCAGGCGTGAATTGAGGCGGAGGATGTAGTGGAGCTTGTCGCCTTTTGGTGAGGTCAAGACTATCCCGCCTCCCTGTGCCCGCGTTCTTGGACCAATGGGCGCGAGCTCCGTGGAGGTATGGCGGCTTCTCTGGCTGCTGGGCCTCTTCCCAGTCGGCGAGGAAGTCTGCCAGCGCCTGCGACTTAATTGCCCTTCGTGGCTCGTATTTAATGTTGTGGACGCCGATCTCGACGGCCCACTTGGCGACCCGCCCGGTCGCCTCGCGATTGCGAATGATATCTTGTAGTGGTGCTGAGGAGACGACCGTGATCGGTGCTCACAGAGTAGTCTGGCGGCGCCCGAGCCACAAGACCGCGTATACCAATTTTGGTATTGTGGGTATCATTGGCGCGACTTCGGTGAGAACCTCGCTGATGTAGTACACCGCCGCTGGACGGGCGCTCCTTTCCTTCCTGGTCGTTCGGCGACCATTACGGCAACGACGGCTCGGACGCCTTGACGTAAACCAGCATAGGCTCTTTGTCACCGGTGCGGCGAGTAGTGGTGCGAGTAACACCTTTTTGAGGTCACGGAGCGCGTCGTCCGCCTCCTTGTCCCACTGGAAGGTGGGGTTCTTGCGCATCAGGCAGTATAGGGGCATCGCCTTTTCGCCCAGGCGGGGGATGAAGCGACTGAGAGCCGCTACTCGCCCGGCCCACGGGCGTCGCGCAGCACTCGGGTTTGCGGCCGGCGATCGTGTCGATCTTCGTTGGGTTTGCCTCGATCCCTCGTTTGGAGCAGCGTACCCCGATAGTTGCCCGGCGGTACAATCAATGTGCACTTGCTTGGATTGAGCTTTATCTTGTACCTTCGCAGATTGGCGAAGGTCTCCGCTAGGTCGGCGAGTAGGTCGCCTTGGCGGCAGTTCACGACCACGCCGTCGCTGTAGACGTGGATGTCGAGGCCACTTTGGCTCGCGAGGCATTCTTGCATGCACTGGTAGGTTTCTCCGACGTTCTTGAGGCCGAAGGTCATGGCGGTGTAGCGAAGGCTCGAATGGCGTGATGAACGCCGTCTTCTCCTCGCCCTCGACAGCCATTTTGATCTGGTTATACCGAGTAGGCGTCGAGGAAACACACGACTCGAACCCGCGGTGGAATCGATTATCGATCGATCCGGCGGGAGACAACCTCCTTTGGGCGGCGCTGTTCAGTTTGTGTAGTCGATACACATTCTCGTGTCCCGTTCTTCTTCTCGACCAAGACTGGGTTTGCACCACTTGGAGTATTTGATTGGCCGGATGAAGCCGGCAGCGAGTAGACGCTGCACTTCCTCGGCGATTGCCCGACGGCGTTCTTCGTTGAAGGGCCGTAGCGACTGCTTGACGGGTCGCACTTTGGGGTCGGCGTTTAATTTGTGCTCAGCGAGCTCCCTAGGGACACCAGGCATGTCGGAGGGTTTCCATGCGAAGATGTCCCTGTTCTCACGGAGGAACTCGATGAGCGCCTTCCTATCTTTGGGCTCATGCCTGTCCCGATCGTCACCGTCTGGCTGGAGTCGCCTGGGACCAGCTCAACGGTGCGAGTGTGCGTCGTAGCCTCAAAGGTTGAGGTGTTTGCGCCCTCTGAGTTTGGCTTCTTGAGTATCGTGGGGTCGTCATTGTTAACCCCGCTCGCGTATTTGGCGAGCTCGTCGGCGTGATTAGTTTCTGCCGCGATGACGGCGTCGAAGTTCGCTCCTTTGGCTTCGCATTCGCGGCCATGTCGGGTCGCCGTTGATGGTGATGACGCGCACGGCCGGAGCTTCATCGCGTTGCAGCGTGGTGAAGCCGCCATGAATTTGGCGACGCTGGCGCCCTAGGACGCAATGGTAAGGGATGTCGAATGGCACCAGCCAAGACGATCCGCCGGTCGCGGAAGTTTGCGAATCGAAGGTGACGGGTAGCGTGACCTTGCCGATCGGGTATGCCTTCCGACCGGGGCGATGCGTGGAACGTGGTGTGGGTGGTCTCGATCATCGATTGCGGAGCCGCAACCGCTGAAGGTGTCGAGGTAGAGGATGTTGATGGAGCTGCCGCCGTCCATCGCTGTCTTGGGGAGCGATGATGCCAACCTTGGGCGACCACCAAGGCGACTCGTCACCGGTACTCGTCGTGGCGAGTGGTCTTGCGGCTCGGTGATGGGCTGTTACGACCGGTTGAGGAACGGGGGCGTCTGTTTGGGCCACCGCGTTGGCGGCGGCGGGCGATGACCTTCTTCTCGCGCCGTGTTGAAGCCTGTGAAGGTGTGGAGCGAGCGGCTACTTTGCGAATTTTCCGCCATTTGGCGGAGTCGTTGTCGTGTCTTCCCAGCGTCGTGCCTTCTCGATCTCCACGAGGGTGTGGCGGTCGGCGGTGGTGTGCGTGGCGGGCTTTCCTTCCCGCTGTAAACGCACATGGTTGGTTAAGGAGGGCCGCGATCGAACCTTGGCTTGTTCTTGTAGTTCCCGCCATCGTCGTTGCCCTCCGTCAGGCGGTAGCTCTTGGGAGTCGCGTTATGCGTGCCCAGCGTTAGCGGCAAGTCGACTCGCCCGTCGTTCGCGCTTGCTCGTGCGGGTGCGGCTATGGCGTCGGTTCGGCGGCGCCGTCGTTGCCGCCTGCGGCGTTGCCCTCTGTCTCGTCGTCGACGTCTTGGTTGGGATCCTCCTCGGCATCGTTTGGCGATCTCGAGGAGGTCGGGATGTTGTCGAGTGTGCGGGCGTGTCGCTGAGCTTGGCGACTAGAGGCTCGTGGCGGCACGAGGTCTTGAAGCAATGGATCGCGGTGTCCGTGGATGCCGACTGCGTTATGCGAGCTCTTGCCACCGTTGGACCCGATTGCGGGTCGACTCGCGGGGTCCCACGCGCATCGCTCGTGTCCTCGATGGTGGTGGCGAGTGTAGGAGCACTCGAAGTGCACGAAGGCGTCTCGCATTTCCTCCCGAGTCGACATCGTCACGGGGGCGTGTTGATCCATTGCCTGCACGTCCCTCCATCATCGATTGGGAGGTAACAGGCGGCGGTAGGTCGGTGTGACCGCGATCCCCATTGCCATGAGGTATGTGTCGAGTGCCGCACGGGGTCGTCGAGGAGTCGTATTTTCTATCTCCTTTGGCGCCTTGAAGTTTGGTGGGTACTTTTCGCCTCGGATCATTGGTCCGGGCACTTAGGCCCTAGTCGGTGGCGACCCCATGGGCTCGCCATCGCGGCGAGTAGTTAGTGCGCCGCAGTCGTCGGGCTGGCGCGCGCGCTTTTGGTTGTTGATGATGTGAGTGCGCGTCGATCGGTTCTCCGTTAGCGGCGACGGTTGGTCACCGCCTGGGATCGTTGGTGGAGAGTGCGCGTTCGCGGGTCGTTGGAGCTGCAGTGGCTCGTGGCGGGCAATTGAGGGTGTTTGCCACCTGGGCCGCTTGAGGCCGCTGCTTCCGAGGAGCGAGTATACTCGCCCTTGCGGTCGGCGCCGCTCTTTGCTGTTCCACCTTTGTGAGTAGGGCCACGTCTGGATTTGTAAGGCGCCGTCGCGGTGGCGTGATGCTATCGGCTGCTCGGCCTGCCACGAGGTTGTCCATCGGGTGGAGAACAGTGGGAGGCCGTTAGCGTCTCGCTCCGTGAGGAGACGACTATCCGCTGGTCCACAGGAGTGCGGTTGGGTGGTGGTGGGGCACCCATCGCTGCCGATCTGGCGGGCGGTGCTTCCTCTGGTGGCGCGTTCTCGCAGATCGCGCTCGGCTATGCGAGCCGGGTCGTTTCGTCGTCGAAGTTCGTGGCGCCCTGAACGGTGGGGTTCAGCGTGACCTGATCCGCTGCTGGTGGTAGCGTGGCAGTTCTGGCGTCACCTTTGCCGAAATTTTTCGCGCCGTCCTGCTCTTTGTCTTGCCTCCGCCAATTTCAAGCGGAGTTCCTCGACCTCCGCCGTGGCGTTAGGAGGATCGGGTGGAGAAAGGTCCTCCGGCGGATCGGTGCGGTGGCCATGTAGGTCGCGCATGGCGGCCCGGTTCCGTCGTGGAGGTCGGCGGAGTTTTCCGACCCGGTCGACCAAGATCCCGAGGATGGAGGGTCCTCGAAATCTCCCGTTGGAGACCTGGGCGATGGAGCCCAGCGGATGAGGCCGCGGTGATGGATCCGGCGGTGGCGGGGTCGCCGAGTCGGCGTCGTCGGTGAGGGCCGCATCTTCGCGGCCGAAGTTCCCGCCACGTTCTTTGTGGGCGAGTTGTACTCGAGGCGGCGGTGGATCGTGCGGACTGGCTCTCGGAAGCCGATCGCGTGGTGGCGACTTCGCGGATGCGAGCCGAGTCCTCCGGTGATGACGTCGGTGAGGCCGACGAAGAGGTTGATCGTGCCGATTGGCAGGATCACGCTGTGTGTGACGGGTCGCGCCGCCGGGACGTAGCTGCTCGGCAAGATCTGGAGCATCTCGCCGATCGCTATCATACGGCCGGTGGCGACCGTCTCGTTGATGGGCAGATTGGATCTCGCCAGAACACCGCCAGACCGGCAGGCCCCACGGTGGGCGCCAGCGTGGGAATGACCACGGCAAATCTTGTCGGCGTGAGTAGTAGAAACGAGGGCAAGGCGGCCATCTGCGGTCGAGATGAGGCAAAGACACGTGGTTTTACCAGGTTCGGCCCCGAATAAAGACCTACTCTGCTAGATTGTATTATGGAGGTGTTTACAATGGCGAACTTCGGCGACTAGGCGGCGAGTTGCTTGGGTGTATGAGGGAACGTGTCTCTACTCACCCCATAGGGAGGTTTATATAGGCTCACCTCCCCTAGGGTTTACACATCTCAACCGATTCGGTTACAACTTAGGTAATCATTTAACCTAGACCGACTGGGCCTATCTGCCGCTTTGGGCCTTCAACTTCGATCGCTGATACCTTCTTTGGGCTTTGGTCCACTCGCCGTTCTGCAGGCCCACTCGCCAGCCCTTGGACCAGTCGGAAACGTCCCGCTGAGCATACCCCAATAGGCGTACCCCCATCAATATAACGAGGTGATCCGGAATGGTCCGGAGAATAAGATTCATATAAGTAAAGTCCCATTTCGGAGTTCGGGAATGATTCCGGTGTTTTCATCGGGAATGTTCTAGAAGGTTCCGGATTGTCCGGCCGGACTCAGGAGGGTACATGAATGTGTCATTGAATGATTGCATCATGTACTAAGTGTTCTTGCTGTTCCAAAACTGAAAAGTCAAACTGCCAGTTTGAAAGTCAAACGGCTAAAACAGGAAACTGTGGAAAACAGGAAACTGTGGGAAACAAGCAAGAGGAGGATGAAACCAACTTGGAGGAGGAGTCCCTCTCCTCCAAGCCAGTGTCCCACCTAGGCCGAGTTGGGGAGGGACTCCCCTCCCTCCCCTGGCGCGCCAGCCCCTCCACCTATAAAAGGAGGGGCAGGGCCTCCTCCTCTAGACACACAAGTTCCTATCCTCTAATCTCCGGTTTAGAGCCGTTTTGGTTTAGATCTTCTAATTGCTTTAGCCTGCGGTTTAGAGCCTTCTAATTGGTGTGTCTAATATCTAGACCACTAATAGCTCTCTCTCTCATACTCTGCCATACTCTCTCCGGCTTAAGGCGAAGCCCTGCGGGATCTCCCCTCTACTTCCCAGGTACCACAGTTGTCTTTAATCGCGAGAGTGCTAAAACCTCCACTTTGGAACAAGGGAGAGGAAGGTCTTCACGAAATCGAGCACCGAGCGTGTGAGCGAAGGCCTTAGGAGCGCCTTGGAAGGATCGTCTACACAATCTTGAGATCGGAAAGAGTACGACTACATCACCCACGAGAATCTGCTCTCGTTAACCGCCTTGGAATCTTCGAGGGTAAGTTATTCCATCGACTCGTTGCTACAATCTAGTAGATAGATCTTGGCTTGTTTGTTTGTATGCGATAGAAAATTTTGTTTTCCATGCTACGAACCCCTACACCATTTCCTAAGAATGAGTTGCTTGATATTTATTATAATGGACTAATTGATGATTCTAGGACCTACCTAGATAGCTTTGCTGATTGTGTTTTCAGGAAAAGAACTCCTACAGATGTTGAAGAATTAATTGCTAAGATAAGCAAGAATTATGATGATTGGACTTCAACTGATCTGAATACACCTGATCCTATTACTCCTAAACCAGATGTTCCTGAACCAATTCCAACACAAAATCCAAAGAAGAGAGGAATTATTGCATTAAATGATGAAGTGATGAAGGAAGCTCAGAAGTGTCTAAAGGAGAAAGGTATTAGAGCTGAAGATGTAAAGAATCTACCTCCTATAGAAGAATTATGTAAGCCAATTCCCCACTTATATACTATTGACGTACACTCTCTCCAACACTTTGATGAAGGTGATATTCCCTATAGTAAGCCTCCTGATCAATGCTTAGAGGAACTTGACATTTTTATTGTTAAACAAGGTAATTTTAATAAACAAGTTCGGAATCATTTATTGGAAAACTCTAGAGCTATCAATGAGTTGAAAGATATTGTGGAAAGAACTTCTAATGATATTAAAATGCTTTGTAAACACTTTCAAATGGTTCAAACCCAACTTGATCAACTTGCTAAGGTACAAAAGGATATGCTAGTTAATGCCTCAGGAGATAAACATGCTTATGGAATTAAAACTAGGAGTGGTATAACTACTCAAGATCCTTTATATCCTGAAGGACACCCTAAAAGAATAGAACATGATTCCCAGCAAGTATAAGATAGTGGTAGTCCTCGTAAGAGGGAGAAAAAGAAACATAAGATAGTTGAGAAACCACTTGAACCTGCTGTAGATCCTAATAGTATATCTGTCTCTGATGCTGAAACTGAGAGTAGTAATGATAAGAATGATGCTCCTGATAATGAGGAAGTTGAGGAAGAACCTGAGAAACACACTAAAAACACTAGGTACACTAAGGAAGATTTTATTGCTAATAAACATGGTAAAGATAGAGAACCTTGGGTGCAAAAACCTATGCCTTTTCCAGGTAAGAAACACAAGTCAAAGGAGGAAGAACACTACAACAAGTTTTGTGAGAGGATGAAACCTTTATTTTTGCAAATTCCTTTGACTGATGCTATTAAGTTGCCTCCTTATTCAAAGTATATGAAGGATCTTGTCTCTAATAAAAGGAAGATTCCTAATGAGGAGATTTCTACTTTGCTTGATAATTACTCCTTCAATGGTAAGGTTCCAAAGAAACTTGGTGATCCAGGTATACCAACTATTCCTTGCTCTATTAAGAATAATTATGTTAGAACTGCTTGATGTGATCTGGGAGCTGGAGTTAGTGTTATGCCTTTTTCTCTCTATAAGAGACTCCAGCTAGAAAAGTTGATACCAACTGATATGTCTTTGCAAATGGATGATAAGTCAACTACTATTCCTGTTGGTATATGTGAGGATGTTCCTGTTCAAGTAGCTCATAATTGCATGGTCTTAATTTATTTTGTTGTGCTTGAAATGCCTGAAGATGATATTATGTCTATTATTCTTGGGAGACCTTTTCTTAATACTGCATGTGCTGTCATCAATTGTAATCAAGGAAAAGTAACATTCAACATTAATGAAAAAGATCACACTGTCTATTTCCCCAAGAAGGTTGCCAAAAGCTATTGCCTAAACTCTATTGCAAATATTGAGAGCATCAAGGTTGGAGAAACTTATTGTCCCATTCCACAAGAAAATTTTGAAACTATTATGATTGGGACCATTGCTATCAAGCTTGAGGTAACATAATCACTTGGTGGAATACAAAGTTTTGCTTCATTTAAGATATTTTTGGTAACAAGACTTGATCAACCTTGTTAACAAAAGGATTTTAATGAATAAAATAATGTTTTCACTATGGTTATTCTTTCTTTCTTTTACTTTTCTCCTTCCTAGTCTTTGCTTTAGTTTTAGTTTTGCTAGTTGTTTGTTTCTTTGAGTTTCTTAGAGCTCTTGTAGTTTGGCTTTTGGTTTGCATTTGCTTCTTCTGAAAAAAAAACTGTTTCTATGAGAAAATCAATTTTCATACCCTGAAAATTGGCCAAAAATAAAGTTTCTCGAAAAATCCCAGAAAATTCAAAATAAAATTTTCCTCGAAAAAAGGGGCAGAGAGGTACCTGAGATAACCCAGGGGGCCACCCCAAGGCCCCACACCCTAGGTAGGCGCGGCCTACCAGGAGGTGGCGCCTAGGGAGGTCTGGCCCACCTAGGCCCCTCCAGGCTACCTCCTCAAAGACATCTTCTTTCTCTCTCCCTAAAAACACCGGAAAACTTTCTCAAGCTCAAGTTCTTGATGTTATTCCTCGCGATTTTCGATCTCCTTGTTCAACCCATCTCAAGTGCTGATTTTTGGAGGGATTGCTCCTTGGTATGTGCCTCCTCCACTTGTCCAATTAGATTTGTCATATGTAGATTGTATCTTGAGTATTTTGCTGCTATAGGTGACAGGTTGTTTGAGCTTTCATGTTTGTTCTATGCTTAGAAACTTTATTTTGATGCATGTGTAGTCCTATAGAAAGTTCCTATAGTGGTTGCTCATCATTTATCAACTTAGAAATCACTTGGTTTGATGGTTGTCTAAAAATTTCAGCAAGGAAGATGAGTGCTCATCCACTGAACCAATATGACTTGATGGTGCATGAGCCAATTAAGGTTCATTGTGAGGAGGCAGCATTTCCCTCCATATATCCATGCCATGAATTTATGAGAGCCGCGGGGATCCTCCAAGATTTCCAAACTATGGTTACAAATGTAGGGTTGAAACACTTTGTTGAAGGTGAACCATTCCAATATGTTAAGCTAACCATGGCTTTTGTGCAGGACTTCCGAATCACTTGGTCCACTTATAATCCCATGGTCCATTACAAAATATATAATATATCTGTTGACCTGCCTTTTGCTGATTTCTGTGCAGCAATTAGAGTACCTCTGTGGGGATCTTGCAAGAAGATCAAGGAAAGGCCCAAGTCACTTATTGATTTGTATACTGAGATTTTCCAGGGTTTCGACTTCTCAAAGGAAAGTGGTAAAATTCGGAACATTCAGCTCCCAGCTATTAGATACTTTGCCTATTTTATTACCAAGTGTGTTCTTGCTAGAAAGTTGTCTTCTTTTTATCTAGATTTTATTGCAGCTGCTCTGAATAGGAATAGATCTTATAGCCTGGGTGCTCTAATAGCTCACCGTCTCACCACTAACCGTGAGAAGGGTGGAATTTGTGGAGGTCTCATTGCCTCTAGGTTGCTAGCTTTCCATGGTTTAGAGCCTCACCATTCAGATTATCGGTTCCCCATAGAGAGGCTTGATCTTGACTCCATGGTTCAACATAATTTTGTTTCTTTCGGGGCTATTGTGAGAAGTTTACCGTATGAATTATCTTTTGCCTAGCAAGGACGGGGAAAGGGTAGGACTGAGAAAATAGTTTATTTGCCTGCACCCGTTTGTTTAATTTTGATAATAGGCAAGGATGGTCGCTTACGGAGGAGGAGGTTGACACATATGTGGGGGAACTCTCCCAGCAAGAAGAGAATGTTGAAGAGGATGCCGAAGATAATTCGGTTCAGCCCTCCAACATGGGAGAGTCTTCATACCAGTAGCCCTCATTTGATTGGGGCACGTCTTCTTCTTCATACCAGCAGAACAAAAAATATTTTCGTTATTTCTCTTGGTTTGTTTCTTTGCTTTGCTTTGCTTTGCCTTAAAAGAAAAAATCCAAAAATATTTTGTTTTGTTTGATTATTTTGCTTTTCTTTGTTTGCTTCTTGTTTGGTTTGTTTTTCTTTGTTTGTTTGTTTCTAAAAAATCGAAAACACCAAAAATATTTGTTGTTCTTCTTTGGTTTTGTGAGTACTTTACAGGGTTCAGCCGTTCTTAGTGGATTATGGTTTCATGTTATTATTCAAGTCACACAAGTGAAGGGCAATAATGAAGATTAAGACAATTCGAGGAGTGGTAAGAGGCTGGTAACGAACTCTATTTGTTTCATTTTTGTACATATACTCATCATTGTGAGCATGCTTATCCTGTTTGTGTAAGGTGTATGTCATTATGGATGCTTAGTAGTTCTTGCTTGTCTATGATTAGCTCCAGCTTGCTAAAAGTTTGTAGCATGTCATATGAATGTTTGCCTCCATTTTTTTATTCATACTTTGGTATGATATTGTGGTATCCTCCTCTGACTATTCATATGAATCGACTTGGCACATGCTCACGCATGCATATGACTAATCAATAGTCAGTAAGCCTCGATGATTTATTTTGTCTCGGAGTTCTTGTATCACTTCCATGCCATAATTAGTCTTGTTTTGTTGCAAGCATGATTATGACAGCTATTGCTCTCTAGTTTATGCTTGTCGCCCTCTCTATTGCTAGCCTTCACTTGCTTTGAGTATGCTCTACACGGCTTCCAACTCCCCAAAACAAATATTGCCAGTTGTGTCCACCATACCTACCTATTAGCATCATTTGCTATTTCAATGCATATTCTCTATGTCGTGCTTTCTTCCAAAATAAAATGTTTGTCTGTGTTGAGAAAGTTAGTTAGTAAAGCTCTCACGAACTTGATGGCACACTTTATTATATGCACTTAATAATCCTGAACCATTGTGACTAGTCCATGAAAGTTATATGCTTACAAATCATATGCTAGGAGTCAGCAGAACTGTAATGTCACGGGGAACACTTTCAACACCTTTTAAATATATTTATATCTAGTTGATACTTTGCTCTTTTGTTTGCGGATGTCAACGATGAGAAATGAGAGGGGGACTTGTGAGTCCATGGAGTTTGTATTCTGTGTTAGAGAAACGCCTGAGCCTTTAGCCTAAGCCATGCCTAATCATGGTGGAAACTTGCTGCATCACCATAGTGAGTCATCTATGAAGCATCCTCAATAAAAAACTATGCATATAGTAAATAAAAAGATTGTTGGGATGCTCATTGTCTGCTTGCCTTGTCATTTTGGTTATGGGAAAGCTCTTGTACCATATGCAAGGGGTACCCCGTTGGCTGTTCTCAATGATATGCAAATACTTACAATGACAAGAACTTGCCTGGACCCGAAGTTGAGTAGTATGCGGAGTGGCCCTCGCACTCAAGGGACTTGGGATTTCCAGTCTATGGTCTATCAAGCATATGATTCAGAGTGGACCTCACTTTCACCTTAACCACATAAAGATGCTTATGATAGGGGCAATGAGAGCTCAAAGCTAATGAGTACCTTCCTTTCAGCATTTAGAAGCCTCTCAAACCTTTCAAAACCGTTTTCACAACCTTGTTGAGTCACCACTTATTCTATGAGCACCTTCTTGAGAGCATAGTTATCACTCTTATGTTTTTCTCAAAACTTGGTTAACTATGTCATGACTTTGATGCTTGTATCTCTGATATCTTTATCTCTAGTCTTCATGTGAACTTCAGAGGTGCCTTAGCATTTATATTGTGCTCTTCAAACAAAGGCAAGCGAGATACCACTCTATCATACCTTATTATGAGCATTGCAATGTTGCTTATGTTTATGTTTCATGCTACTTTTTTTTGAGTTGGTTTCTCTTCATAGCTTGCAATGACTATTGAGTAGACTTAGTTGCATGCTCTTTATTATGAATTGTCTAAACATCTACTCCTGTGCTGAGAATATTTACATCATATGAAGCAATGTGTTCATGAAAGTTAATTTATCGCACTCAGTTTTCAACTGAATTGCTTGAGGACAAGCAATACGCTAAGCTTGGGGGAAGTTGATACGTCCAAAACGTATCTACTTTCTCGAACACTTTGCAATTGTTTCTCCTCTAAACTTGTGTCATTTGGATGCAACTAACGGATCGACTGTTGTTTCAGAATTACTTTGGTGTCTTGTTTTTGTGCGTAAAATGAACTATCGGAAAAATCGAAAAATCGCCAAAATAATATTTCACCAAAAGATCCACGAAGTCGGAAGGAGGCGGAGAGGCCAGGGGCCCAAACCCACCCTAGGCACGAGCCCAGCACTGGCCGCGCCTGGTGGGGGTGATGCCACCCCAGGCAGCTCCTCGGCCTCCCTCTGCGCCTATAAGTTGTCCTTCGACCTAAAAACTGAGGGAGGTTCGATAGTTTTTCAGAAAGAGTTCCGCTCCACCGCCGCCACCAGAAACCAAGATTTGGATCCAAACTCCGTTACGGCATCTGCCGGACGAGGAATTTGGAGAGGATCATCGCCATCGTCATCACCAATGCATCTCTATCAACCACCGATGTTTCTCTCATCCATGAGTGAGTAATCCCCCGTTGTAGGCTTGGGGATGGTAGGGATTGGATGAGTTCTATCATGTAATGGAATATGATTGTTAGGGCATAGTGCCTAGTATCTCTTGTGCTATTTGACTTTGTTGCAACTTGTTATGCTTAATGCTTGTCACTAGGGCCCGAGTGCCATGATCTCAGATCTGAACTTATTATTGAATCATTATGATAGTATTTTTTATGATCTTATCTACAAGTTGCGTACACATATCATTGTCCGGATCCAAAGGCCCCAAAGTGACAATAATTGGGACAACCGGAGGGGATGGCTGTGGTGTGAGGATCACATGTGTTCACGGAGTGTTAATTCTTTGCTCTGGTGCTCTATTAAAAGGAACACCTTAATTGCCAGTAGTTCCCTAGAGGCCCTTGCAGGCTGGTCGGATGAAGATGTTGTGCAAGTTCTCATTGCGAGCATGTATGACTATATATGGAGCACATGCCTAGGATTGTTTAGTACTTGGATGCTTGTTATTATTTATCTGCAATACCCTAGATCTTGAAGTTACATGTTTAGACTTGTCCATGCGCCCATCCATCCATCCCTATGCCTACCGCTCGAATCCTCATTACCGTTACTATTACTATTGCTCTTGTTCAATGATATTCTTCTTGTTGTTTCTTTGCTGTTACTACTACCAAATTGTTGCTACTGATAAACTTCTGTGAGCAAGAAATATTTCCAAGTGCAGCTGAATTGACAACTCAGTTGTTAAGGCTTGCAAGTATTCTTTGGCTCCCCTTATGTCGAATCAATAAATTGGGTAATACTACCCGCGAAGACTATTGCGATCCCCTACACTTGTGGGTCATCATTAGGGGCCGCCATGATCTACAACATATTTACAAAAGTTTAGACTAAGTTTATGACAAATTGAGTTCAAATTTAATTCTTAAATTAACTAGGTGAAATCTCACTCAAAAACAATATCCCTCACATTGTTTAGTGATCACATGAACCAAATCCACTACACCAAGTCTGATCATCACGAGATATGATGTAGTTTCAAAGGCGAACAATCGACATGTTCATCATATCATATATATGACCCATGCTTTACCTTTCGGTATTCCGTGTCCCGAGACCATGTTGTTACATGCTAGGCTCGTCAAGGTTAACCTTAGTATCCGCATGCGCAAAGCTGGTTTGCTCCCGCTGTATGCGCACGTAGAATTTATCACACTTGATAATCACGTGGTGCTTCGAAACGACGAGTCTTAGCAACAATGCCTACTAAGGACGAACACTTTATTACTTGATATTTTAGTGAGTGGGATCATCTTATAATGCTACCGTCGCAATCTAAGCAATACAAGATGCATAAAAGGATTAACATCACATGCAATTCATAATATGTGATATGATATGGCCCTTTCTTCTTGTGCCTTCGATCTCCATCTTCAAGCACGAACATGATCTCTCCATCATCATCGGCGTGGCGTCAAGGTCAATGGCGCCGCTTCTTGGTTGTACTCCATCAACATTAACTATTACAACTACTTGATGCAAATTTAAAAACGAAATTAAAGACAACCATAAGGCTCCTGCCGGTTGCCAACTTAAAATAAGGATCATTGCATACATCACATATAATCACAATCATGGCCATATCACATCACAATACAAGCCCTGCCAAAACAAGTTAGACGACTCTAATTTTCTTTGCATGTTTTATGTGGCTAGGGCTTTTGCAAAAGAACCATTCTAACTTACGAACATGAACCGCAATGTCGATAATAGTATTGTCAAGTGCCCGTTGTAAATTAAACATTCACTATGTTGGGAGAGACACCCAAAGCCACTTGTGCAATGCAAGTTGCACGTCGAGCGTGGAGCAAGTCACATGAACGATGTCTGATATCCCACAAGTATAGGGGATCATGTGTAGCCTTTTCGATAAGTAAGAGTGTCGAACCCAACGAGGAGCTAAAGGTAGGATAAATGTTCTCTCAAGTTCTATCAACCACTGTTACAAATCTGCGCACACTATACATTTGTATTGTAAGATCCCTCCTTTATAAAGGAAAAGGATCCCTGTGATTGCAATGCTAGTCCCTGGATCAATGCTAGCATCCACAGTTTAAGATGAAGTACACAGAAATAAAGGTCATTATTACAGTCATTCCAGAGACAACATAGTCTTTACAACTCCATGGCCACAGGCCTATTACAAGAGTTTAAATAAGTAAATAGATAAAAGTCTTCATCTTCATGTGCCACAAGCAAACATGTTGAGTGTAGACTCATGACTCCTAATCCTCATCAGAGTAACCTGCAACATCACAAGTTACAGCCACAGTGGGTCAATACATTGGAATAGTATTGGCAAGTGATACCTTAGTATAAATTTTGGTGGACTAAATACTATATGCAATTTGGCTAAGTGTAGCTTAGGCTTGCTTTGCTCAAAAATAGGTTTTACCTATTAGTTGAAAACACTAAGTTTTTCTTTGTCAAAACTTTTCCCAAGGAACCACCAATAGACATTGGAGTCCTTCACCCTTGTTCACCCACAAGTTTTACTTAGAAATTGGGATGAGGAGATTCTTGATATCTTCCATGTCTTGATGCTCAAGTTGTCCTTTTCTAGGGACATGGCTAAGTACTTAGTTTCTTCCATCTGCAGAGGTTGTGCACTTTCCCCACCAGACCTGATTTTCACCAAGACAGGACCTTTCAGAAGCCTTCCCTTAGACCAAATGGACGCGTTCCAACCTATCATCCCACTACCACCAACTGTCCAAATGGCTAAGTTCTAGCAACCTATGTGATCCAGGCAGAGCCCATATTGCCAAGTGGTTGCACTAGAAGCTTCTTAACATTTGGCCTCTAAAATCTCTTTGTTCCTGGGTGGCTTTCCACAAGTGAGATACACAAGGTAAACCATAGAAATGGGCCTTGTGTAACCACTCAACATAAACCATTCCTTCCATTCCACCGGTGTTTCATTTACTTAGTTGTTTTATTAGGCAAAACACAAGTCAAAGACTTAGAAATATTTTTATCATAGCATCTATATTTCACCACCCTTGGTTGCTACTAGCTAGGCTAAGCATGGCATAGATAAGTATCTTAACTTAGAAATTTTCCTAGCAATTCTACAACTACTAGGATTTCCCAACATGGCATATAAGCAAAATATAACATGCAAGACTAGCAAAATATTTCTAATGCTTAGTAGAAAACATAGGGATAGAAATATCATGAAGCACCACTTGCCTTGGTAGTTTGGAGAGTAGCTACACTCCTCACAATCACAATCACTATTGGCACCAAAATCTACACATAACATCATAGCAACAAATCACATACAAAATATATACAAACAAAAATATATGAATGCATGCAATATGATATGTGATGATTTTTAAAACTCAACAAAGCAAGTGTATAGTACTGGTTCATAAAAAAGTTCAAAACTTGCCAAAAAAACATTTATTTAAACCTTAAAACATTTCTCAGATAATTCATATACTCAAAATAGCCCTACACATGTTTCTATAAATAAAACCATTTTAACAGAAGCAAAACATTAAACACATTGCATATTTAGAAAGGGCTTGTTCTCTGATTCCAATGATATAAAATTTGTCAAATTTGAACGTGGGGATCAAAAGTTACAGTTAAAACAAATTCAAACCACTAATAGATTCAAATCCTGTTTTTAAATCTAATCTCTAGCCACGCGTATTAATCTGATTGGTGCGTACCGGTTCGCTCAGGATCGCGCTCAGAAGCCGTTAGATCTACTTAATCTGCACGGCCCAGATCTACTCATAACGCTTCGATAAGTGATCTGTTTATACGCGCTGGATCTAGATCCTACGGTCCTCAATCAAGCAACCATAGATGGGCGGCGCTGGCGGTGGCATCTGGCGGCGAGCTCATCTCTGGCGGCGCTCTGAGTGGCTCTGGGGTCGTCGGAGATGCTTACGAGAATCGTGGCGATGCGATGCTCAACTGGCGGCGGCAGCAAGGCGCCGCGGACACGGCGCAGGCTCGTCGGAGTTGCTGGCTGCGTCGGGCTCGGGTGGACGACGACGTTGGCGACGCTCCTGGTCACCCTAGCACGAAACAAAGGCATCAGGGGATGCGCAAGACTACGGCGAACATGATCGTGTGAATCATAGGCGAAGGGGAACAAGGGGCTCACCGAATTTGATCCCCGGAGTTGAGGACGTCGCCGGAACCTTGCTGTGCTTGACGAAGACGATGACCTGGGGCGGTATAGGAGGAACCAATGGTGTCAGAAGGTGCGCAAGGAAGTTGTGAAGCGGCTCGTGTGAACCAGAGGGAAAGGGGCGCACGGGACTCACCAGGATTGGTCGCTGGAGTGAGCTCTGTCTGCGGCGGTGCGAGGATGATTGCGGGCAGCCTGGGGGCGCTCTGTGCTTGGAGTCTGGGGGGAAATGGAGCGGGGGCAGAGGGGTTTAAATAGCATGGTCGCGAGCGAGATTTACTCCGGCATTCAACGTGAATTGACTCCGCGAATCAATACAGGGAACGGCCGGCGTGATTTGGGGAAGAACACATCGCGGGGTGGAGACGACGACGCCGTGTGGGCATGACTATCAAATGAGAGAAAGCAGAGAGGTGGGTCACATGCTGTACCACTCAAGGGAGCGGTGTGAGTAAAGAAAAACGGTTCGCGGGGTGGGTTGTTGGGCTTAGTTGGGCTAGATTCGCCTGTTAGCTTATTTTTTTCCCTTTTAGCCTTTTTCTTTTTCTGTTTGATTTTTCTGAAATGATTTTAAACTCCAAATCAAATGAGTTTGAATTCAAATATTCTCTAGGTTTTTATACTGCAACCCTCGCACTCAAATGTGTGTCAAACACTACTGTTTACTCAAAACACTTTGATCAAATGAAAATAAAAATAAAACCAAGCCTTTATGTGATATATACAATAGGCATAATATTGGTTTTATTTACTCATTTTGTTTTGAAAACTTTGCTCAAGCTTTTGAAGGTGCCTAAGTTTGAATACAAACCTTACTGAACCAAAACAAGTATTCTTCTTATTGGAAGATAGCACTAAGGCTAGAGTAAACTTACATGAAATAATAAGCATATATGCTTCTTTTTGAAGTGATTTGTTTGAAATTAAATTTATATGATCATGGATGCATGGATGATATGCATGAGTTTGAAACATGATTTTAGGGATGTTACAAATCTAACCCCCTTAAGGTGAATCTCGCCCTCGAGATTCGGATTGGCTAGCAAATAGGTGAGGGTGGTCTTTCCGAAGATCATCTTCTCTTTCCCATGTAGCTTCCTCTTCGGAATGATGGTTCCATTGAACCTTGCAGAACTTGATAGTCTTAGTCCGTGTGACCATTTCTGCAGTCTCAAGAATCTTTATAGGTTTCTCCTCATAAGTGATATCACTCTCCAACTGAACCTCTTCCAAAGGTATATTATCCTTCAAAGAAGTTTCTTCCATTTCTGGATGACATTTCTTAAGCTGACTCACATGAAACACATTATGAACAGCTGACAAAGACTCTGGCAATTCAATTTCATAAGCAACTTCTCGTTTACGACTCAGAATCTTGAATGGTCCAACATATCTTGGGGCCAACTTCCCTTTGACTCCAAACCTCTTCACTCCACGAAGTGGTGATACTCTAAGATAAGCTCTATCACCAACTTCATAGGTGACTTCTCTACGCTTAGGATCTGTAGCTTTTTTTACCGGACTGTGCTATCTTTAATCTATCCTTAACTAGCTTGACTTTCTCTTCAGCTTCTTTGATAAGTTCTGGTCCGAACAGACTTCTTTCTCCCCACACCATTCCATAGCAACGGGGTGGTACATTTTCTCCCGTAGAGAAACTCAAATGGTGCCATCTCAATGCTGGCTTGATAGCTGTTGTTATAAGAAAATTCTGCGTAAGGCAGACTTTCATCCCAACTGGCTCCATAGTCTAGGGCACATGCCCTCAACATGTCTTCAAGAATCTGATTAGTCCTTTCTGTCTGTCCATCAGTTTGAGGGTCAAAAGCAGTGCTGAATTCCAACCTCGTTCCCAATGACTCATGTAGTTGTCTCCAAAACTGGGAAGTGAATTGAGTTCCCCTATCAGACACAATACTCTTGGGCACTCCATGTAGACATACAATTCTACTCATATAGATTTTGGCCAACTTAGCACTGGTATAGGTTGTCTTCATGGGTATGAAATGAGCCACTTTAGTTAGGCGATCCACTACTACCCAAATAGAATCATATCCGGACCGGGTCCTTGGCAATCCGGTAATGAAATCCATACCTATCTTGTCCCATTTCCAATCAGGAATAGGTAGTGGTTGAAGCAAACCTGCTGGTTTCTGATGTTCCGCTTTCACTCTACTACACACATCACACAAAGCAATATGTTCGGCGATGTCCTTCTTGAGATTATTCCACCAAAATCTTTCCTTCATATCCATGTACATTTTGGTGTTACCCGGATGAATGGAATACGGTGAGTTGTGTGCTTCTTGCAAAATCAGTTTCCGAAGCTCCGGATCTTGTGGAACACAGATACGTTTCCTATGCCATAAAGTACCCTGCTCATCTTCATGGAATCCTTTGGCTTTTACTTTACCAATCTTTTCCTTAATTTCTTCAATTTCCTTATCAGTCTTCTGGGCTTCTTTGATCTTGTCCAACAAAGTGGGTTGAACATCCAAAGACATGAGATGTCCTTCAGGCACAATCTCCAATCTGAGATCTCTAAATTGGGCACAGATCATCCGCAATTCTCCCTTAGTAAGGCCATTCACAAAAACCTTACGGCTTAGAGCATCTGCTACAACATTTGCTTTACCGGGGTGGTATTGCAAACTTAAGTCATAGTCCTTGATGAGTTCTAGCCATCTTCTTTGTCTCATGTTAATTTCTTTCTGGGTGAAGATATACTTCAAACTCTTGTGATCTGTGAACACTTCACAACGCTTTCCCAAAAGATAATGTCTCCATGTTCTGAGTGCATGGACAACAGAGGCTAACTCTAAATCATGAGTAGGATAGTTTACTTCATGAGTTTTGAGTTCTCTCGAGGCATAAGCCACAACTTTCCCGTCTTGCATAAGTACTGCACCCAAACCATGATGAGATGCATCACAATATACTTGGATATCTCTTTCCAAATTTGGCAAACACAAGACTGGTGTTGTCACAAGTCTCTTCTTCAATTCTTGAAAGCTGAGTTCGCAACCTTCAGACCAAGTAAATTTCTTGTCTTTCTTTAGCAATTCTGTCATAGGCTTAGCTACCTTGGAGAAATTCTCAATGAACCTTCTGTAGTAACCTGCTAAGCCAAGGAAACTATGAACTTCTTTCACTGACTTGGGAGATTCCCATTCAGGCCATTTTGAAACTTTAGCAGGATCAACTGCTACACCATCTCCTGACACAACATGTCCAAGAAATCCAACTTCATTCAACCAGAATTCACACTTGCTGAATTTGGCATATAGTTTATGCTCTCTAAGCTTCTCAAGTATCAAACGCAAATGCCCTTCATGTTCTTCTTTGCTCTTGGAGTAGATCAAAATGTCATCGATGAAAACGACAACAAACTTATCAAGAAATTCCATGAACACCTTGTTCATCATATTCATGAAGTATGCTGGTGCATTGGTCAAACCAAATGGCATCACGGTATACTCATACAATCCATACCTTGTGGTGAAAGCTGTCTTAGGTATGTCTTGTTCCCTTATCTTGAGTTGGAAATAACCTGACCGAAGATCAATCTTTGAGAACACACAGGCTCCTTCTAGCTGATCAAACAAGTCATTGATTCTAGGCAAAGGATATTTGTTCTTGATAGTCACCTCATTGAGTGAAAGGTAATCTATGCATAACCTTTGACTTCTATCTTTCTTCTCCACAAACAAAACTGGGGCTCCCCAAGATGAAGAACTTGGTTGAATAAATCATTTCTGCAACTGCTCTCCAAGTTGTTTCTTGAGTTCTTTCAGTTCATCAACTAACATCTTGTATGGTCTCTTTGCTATTGGTCCAGATCCTGGTAGCAAATCAATAAGAAACTCCACATCTCTATCTGGTGGCATTCCCGGCAATTCTTCCGGAAACACATCCGGATATTCACTCACAATTGGCACTATCTATGCTAACCCCCTTAAGAGAATTTAGCATACTCCTTTTTGCTTCAAAGTTGGTCTTGAATCTGATCCTTTTATTTTCTGGAGTTGTGAGTGAGACAGTGTGGTTGGCACAATCTATCACTCCCTTGTGCTTAGTCATCCAGTCCATTCCCAAAATGACATCCAATCCTTGGGAGTTTAGGATTATCAAGTTAACGGGAAACTTATACTTCCCAAACTCTATGACTAGGTCATGACACCCTGAATTCACTATCATTTCTCCGCCGGGAGAACTTACTTTTATAGGACACCCAATAGTTTATACCAGTAGTTTATTTCTTTCAACAAATGCTCTTGATATGAATGAATGAGATTGTAGCATCCCAATTGTCTAACAACTGTAATGCTACTTGGTTTAGTAATAAAAGGGCCATTTCCTACACATAATTGTTGCATCATCTTCATATCATGCTCATGTCATCATGCCACCTTGAATTTGAGCATCATATAAAACCTTTGTGTTTTGGTTCTTCTCTCATAGGCATGGTAAATTGTATTTGCCTCTTGATATTGTATTTGGTTCTTGATATATTGTTTAATGCCCAATTTGAGTTGAGGGCATCTCTTTTGAATTCCTTCCATCTACTAACTTGCCATACCACCTCTCCTTTGGTATCATCTCTTTTCCACTCTATACATGTATGTGGCCTTTTGTTTGTTAGTATTTTAAAAACCAAGCCACATATATTTGTATGGATCCAAATCTACCATATCATTCATATGTGATATTTGCATGCATGGATGTAATCTTGCATGCCTCATGCAAAGAAACCCTCCACCTTCCTATGTTCATGTGGTTCTTTTGGAGTGTAAGCAAATTCTTGGGCATTGATCATTTGAATGGTCATTTAAAACTATCCTTTGTGCCTTTGTTGCATGGCCCATGCAAGCTTGCACCATGCAACCATAACCATCCTTTGTCCTCTTTGAGTTTTATTGGAATTCTTGAGTGGACCATATCCCACCTCATCTCTCTCCCTCTATTTGTTTTCTACAAGCTTTGGATCCATGTGAAGTTTCACTAATTCTACAAATGATTTTATCCAAATTGCATAACCTCAAATCTTCTTATTTCTTGTAAAATGCCCCATTTGACACATAC
This sequence comes from Avena longiglumis, assembly GCA_030063025.1. Lineage (NCBI taxonomy): Eukaryota > Viridiplantae > Streptophyta > Magnoliopsida > Poales > Poaceae > Avena > Avena longiglumis. Next base: position 515,636,731 of record CP125976.1, read on the forward strand.
ACATTATGTATGTGGGCATCCTCTCTTTCAAATATGCTATTTTACTTTAGTCTATTTTGTTGCCTAGACACCTTTGTTCAAAATCCCTGCAAAGATTCAAATAATTTGAATAAGCTGCTTCCTTAAAAATTGGCTAAATATAAACATAAAACAACACATTAGAACTAACAAAAATGAAATAGGAAATAAATAAAAAGAAGAAGGGAAAAGAGTGAGAGAGGAGCAGCAGCCTACCTGGGCCTTACCAACCACAGCAGCCCAAGAGAAAGCAACAGCTCACCAGGGCAAATCCCTCCTCCGACCCAACTCACCACCCCCGGCCCGGTACCCCTTCGCACTCCCACAGCCTCTTGCACTCTTCTCCGCTCTCTGAAGAACACAAGACGGAGCAGGTCTCCATCCGTCCGCCGTTGTCCTCGTCACACCCCACCACCTGCCCCTCCTCTTATCCCCAAGCCGCGGAGTCCCCTCCCCCCAGGAACCCTAGCTCCTCCCTCACTGTGTCGCCGCCACCCCTCTTTTTCCCCTGTCCTTCTTCCTCCCGCGAGCAGCGGCAAGCCGAGCAGGACCGCTCTGTCGCCTTGGTCGCCGGTGAGCACCGCTGAAGCCGGGGATCGCACGCCTCGTCTGCGCTGTTTGTTGGGGTCCCTCGGGAGGAGTCTGCGTTTCAGAGCCTCGCTTCTTCTTCCGCATGGGAGAATGTGAGCAGCACCGTCTTAGGCCTCACCGTCGCCACCGTTCTAGACCACCCCGAGTCCTCCGAGACCACCGCCGGCCTCGTGGTAAGCGCCCCTTTCCATTCCCCTCCTTCTTATGCCTCCCTGCCGCATGATAGCTCGCCGCCGCGGCCTTAGTTTCCCCCTCGTCACCGTCGCTCACGTCAGGCCGATAGGAACTCAGCAGATCAGCAACAGCCCCGAGGACACCCCTTGTTTTTCACCTTGCCCCGTCTGCTACAGTCCTCCTTCGCAAAATCCCCAAACACCAAAGTTGTAGCCCTTGGCCCTCTCTACATCTTTGCTTTTTGCGTCGTCGATAGATCTGTCTTAGTTTGCTCGCCATCATCATCGAAAGATCAACCGATCTAGCAGTTTTCGTGGAAAATTCAGTTCGATAGCTTGTTACAGCCTCTGTTCTCCATTCGTTTCCGGCTCATGCAGACATCGTGCGGGGAAACCTTGAACACCAAACTTGTAGAACATTAAACCCTTGTCATCTTTTGTTTTTGTGGCATGTCGAAATTCTCGATGGATTTGTCACCATCGTCCTCCGAAGTTTAGCTCAGCTCACAGTTTTTAGCCGGATCAAATTCAGTTTCGTCAGTCTAAACCGACCCTCCTAGACGCTTTTCTAAAAAGGCCCCTAGACTTTTTGCCCACTCAACCCGTAGTCCCTCTCTTCAGGGTTTTTTGTAAAAAGGCACCCACGTTAATCCATCCTCAACCCACCGTCCTATGCCCAGTCAGCGCCTGACCCCACCTGTCATTGATAGTGGCTAGAATTTCCTGAGTGCAAAAAGTATTTTCCTGTATCTGTTTTGAATTCATTTCTTTTCAAATTAATTCAATTCAATTCAAATTCAAATCTGATTAAATCTAAATGAATTCATAACTTTCAAATGGATTGGAATCTGAATTCAAACTTAATATGAAATATGTTTTACTTTTGAATATCAATTCAAATCTTTAATCAAATATTTTCAGAATTGTTTAAAATAGTCAACCCTTTGACTTTGACCTAATTTAATAATTTTGACTTTTAAATAAATTTAAATTCATAATTCCAAATAATACAAATAATATATGTTTTTGAATCAGAAAAATGTGAGGATTTCAAATATGCCATCCAAAATATATTTTGGACACTTTAAATTTCAAGTAGAATTAAATTACAATAAAATGCCATTCACCTTAATTAATTAATAACTTTTGATTTATAACTCCGAATTAAACAAATGATATGTCTAAAATGATTAGCTCGACGAGACCTTTCTGCTTATGCTATCCATGACTTAAATTGCAGCATGAATCATATAAATATATAGTATACAACAACTAATATGACAATAAATTGTGGCCAAAACTCAATAAAATGTTTATTTCTTGCCTTCTACACCTCACCCATGCCATGCTACATTATTGCCATGCAACTTGTGCATCATTCATCATGGCATGATTGTTTGCTTGACGCATTTATTCCTATGCTTGTGCACTTTATTTATGTTGGCCCTTGTTTGTTTGGTTCTTCTTCGAATAGACACTAAGCAGGGGATATATCAAGAGAATCAGGAGCACTACCCAGATCCGTCTCTCGCTTCAACTGAGTTGCCAGGCAAGCACTACCACATGCTTGCATACATACAGTACCTATTGCCTCTATCTTATTCTTGCATCACTGAGTCGCGATTGCATTAAACTGAATCCCAAGTAATGCATAGCCTTTACTTTTAAAACCCCACCAAGCTTGTTCCTCCATCCCATGAGCCATTACTACAGGAGTTGTTTGAGCCATGCGAGTCGTAGAACAGCATGTGTAGGGTATGTGAGTGTCTGTTGGATAACGAGGTACCTAAACAACTTAACCTGAGTAGTAATGGGATAACTAATGAAAGTGGCACCGGTGAGCAATATCTGCTATTTGGTTTTTCCTGCTCACTTGTGTCCCGTAGGACCCCGAGTACTTGATTCATGTTCCTTGATTATTTGCGCTATCCACATCCGGGAGGCTTATGGGACCCCCCTGAGCCAGAGCTTGATTCAGTCTTATTTCTTGGGGACACAAACTAGTTTGAGGTTTTGTTTACTATCTTGTACTTATGCCATGCTTTACTGCTTTAATACGTTTGTGCGAGGAGCACCTGTACTGTTTAGGTAAGCGGAGTGTTTTCGCGGTATCGACAAGCCCAGTCACATTTTCGGGTTCCCAGTCGTTTACGACCATGGCAAACCTTGAGTCCGTCTCAAGTCACCGTTGCTATGGTAGCTTAATGGGGTGGCCTCAAATATTTTTGAATCTTGTGATTGCTTTGTCGTGAAGGCCTCGTTGGGTTTTGATTTGGTTTTTCCGAGGTTGATCGAGTGTGTGTTTCTATTTGTGCACCTCAGGGTAAAACTTTCAAAGTCGGTCCGGTTATGGACGACTTGGAGCAGCTCGATCATAGACAAGCATAACTAAAGTACCGCTTTAATTTGACTAAGTAATCGACTAGTAAATAGTGCAACACTCATGGAATGGTTAATAAAATTGCCAATGGATGGGGGTTGTTAAACGCTTCCTCGTTGGTGTTTAGGAGGAGGATGGATCTGTGGATATTCGTTATAACTGTTGTCATTAATTCCACGCACATCCGCCTATCTTTGGTTAGCGGATGGTTAGCGTTTATCTATAGAACTTAGGGTTTATCTTTCGCCGCAATTGCGTCACCCCAGTTGTGTCCCCTTTAGAGGCATAAAGACTTGCCGAAAACTTAGGGTCTCACACGATAAATTATTGGTTCGATGAACAGTACACTCAAGACGGATCGGGTGGAGGAGGCGATGATGTGGGCAACGATCGCTTGGTGTAGAGATTCCGGAACGGGATCCATGAGATCTGTATGGATGTGCTTATTTATGGGCATCTTATGCCGATTTGCTTCTCATCCGCATCGGATCTTGTTTGCCGCTCACCGATACTCGATGTGTGATGTATGAGGAAATATCCTAAACTATTATATCTATCTAGGACATTTGAATCTTGCCGTATGGCGTTGCTAAATTTCCTTTCTTTTTAGATGGAATGGCTCTGATGTACTATTGTATGGTGGCTTGCATACATACTCATTTGTGTATGTAGTTGATCCTTCGCCGACACGCCACGGGACAGTCCCGATGATTGGAAATGGTTGGGACGGCCGAAAGGTCTACCGTGAGTGGACTTTGGGCCCCACCGTACTATTTCAACCATTTCCGCTCATCCAGGCTTGTATCTAGGAGCGTAATTCACCGAGGTAGTTACAATTGGTATCAGAGCCATCCCGCCTTCGTGGTCTCACCAAACGGTCGTTGTCCTAGCAAATATTTTGGTAGTTATGTATACTAGGAAAACAAAACGAGAGTAGGACTTCCACTTTTATTCTTACCACCCACCCACCCTTTTCGGTAAGGAAGTGTAACGTTTTCAATCCTCTTCTTAAAAGTTCAAACTAGGATTCACGTGTTCTGGGTTTCCGTAGTACCATAGGTTGTGTGTGCATGTGTGTGTAATTCTTTGTCTATCTGTTGCATCCAAGTTGTTATCTAATCGAACTTTTGGTTATCAACTGTTGGTACATTCCATATCGACAGGCTTTTGCAAACCGACGCGATCTATCTGATTCGTAGCATACCGCCGCGATCTGTCTTACTCTTTGTTATCCGACGTTATCTTGTTTGGGGTGTTCGTTTCCGTAGTTACAAATCTTTAGGTTCAACGTGAGAAGAAGGGGTTAGGATATGTGTTCCACTTATTCATGCGCGGAGTAATGATTTGAGTGCGGGATGGAGTCGCGACCATACCACTACTTTTATCATTCGCTTTTGTATATTGAATTGGTAGAGTCACTAATCTTGATTCGTTAAGTAATTTTGCGCATCTATTGGTATTTTAATGCCGAAATTTGTGGAATTTTTTTTTCTTTGATATATCTGTGTACCACACTCCTTTTCAGTCGTGTGCGATATGCTTAATATCTTCTAGGTGCTTTGAACTTTGTTGATATTTTAATATCATCTTAGTAATTTGTATCCTTTAATCTTGAGTAATTCCATCTTGCTACTATTTTGGATTATTATTATTCTCCATTATAGTACTGACGTGTGTTTTATATCAATCACAGGATGGCTTCACCACGCCATTCTGATGAGGACATACCACCTGAATCGATCCGCTCAAACATCGCTAATGCCTTGGCAAAGAATGCAGAACCGGCAGCTTTGAGGAAAGTGTTAGGAGGAATGAGTTTGCTCCACTACCTCCACCTCCCAAGTGAGGAGACATCAAAAGCTTCCTGAAGTTCACCCCTCGCCAATTTGATGTTTCTGATCGACCACTGGATGCGGATGATTGCTTGCGTGAGATGTCAAGGCTACTCGAGATCCGATGTTCCTGAGCAAGAGTGGGTAAAGTGTGCTACTCACCTTGAAGGGGATGACTCTCGATGGGAAAATTACCAAGGCAAACCGCCGGTTTTCAGCCTACTTGGGAACGGTTCACGGAGCATTCAAAGAGCAAGATTCGCCGAAATTGTCATGGAGAGGATGAAGGAAGTTTTTCTCAACCTCAAGCGGGGAAATGATAATGTCAACACCTACATCAGAACTTCATGAATCTTTCGTTATGGTGGTGATGAGATCTCCGATGACAAGAAGAAGCGTAAGAGGTTCCAAGGGCTCAATGCATCGATTAAATATGCAATCACACATGCAAGGCCGACGTCTTTCTCGAACTTCAAAGACACAGCCTGCAAGAGGAAGCAAGTAGGCAAGTGTTTGAGGAGTCAAAGAAACACAACCGTGATGCACCAAGCTCTTCAGCTATGTCAGCTCCTTCTAAGCGGCGTGTCTGGGTTCCTAACACCCCACCGTCGCTCCCGGCTCCACCAAGACCTGCAAGCTACGCGGCAAGGCCACCAAATTTCCTCACTGCTGCTCCGGGGCAACCACCACTACCTCGAGCGCTGGCGAGTCCTCGCTACGTTGCTCCACGTCCACCAGTGCTTGTTTCACGTGTGGAGACCAGGCATCTGAATCGAACTCGTGCTGAAAAACAAAGCTCTTCCTCCACCCTCCAAGATCTGCGGCAAGATCTCCTTTGGTTCGTGCACCACCACCTCGGCTCTCAACATCAACACCAAGCCCGGTCTCTGTTGCTCGTGACAATCGTGTCAACGCCGCCAAAGTGAGCATGCACCTGGAGTTGTGATGGGTATGCTATCCGTTAACTCAGTTCCTGCACGAGTTTTGTTTGATTCTGGTGCATCGCAATCTTTTGTTTCTATCAAGTTTGCATATGAGAATGGGTTAGCATTGGTTCCTCTCCTCAAGCGGTTAATGGTCCTTTCTCCTGGAGCAAATATGGCAGCTTCTAGCCATGGCAATCAAATTGAGATTGGTGGCTCTTCGTTCTCGGCATCCTTAATTGTTCTGGGCAATTCTGACATTGATGTCATCTTGGGCATGGATTGGTTGACAGCAAATGCAGCTGTGATTGATTGTGCTGAACGCTCGGTTTCTCTGAAGATTCCTGAAGGCCATGTAGTCTATTCTCCAAGTATGACTCCTGCTATCCAGCTTTTCTCTTTGGCGGCTCTGAATGATGATGCTATGGAAGCTATTCAGAGTGTTCCTGGTCTGTGAGTTCCCGATGTCTTTCTCAAGAGTTGCGGGTATGCCTCCGGATCGTGAGGTTGAGTTTGTAATTGAGCTTGAACCTGAACAGCTCCTATCTCCAAGCGGCCTTATAAAATGGGTCCTATTGAGTTGGTGAACTCAAACGTCAACTTGATGAACAAGAGAAGTTGGGTTTCATTCAACACAAGATTTCTTCTTGGGGTAGCCCAACAATCTTTGTGAAGAAGCGTGACAGGACTGATAGACTTTGTGTTGACTATCGGGCTCTCAATGCTAAAACCATCAAGAACAAATATCCCCTTCCGCGGATTAATGATCTCTTCGATCAGCTAGCTAGAGCTGTGGTATTCTCTAAGCTTGACTTGAGAAGTGGTTATCACCAAATCAAGATTCGCAAGGAAGATGTGCCTAAAACAGCTTTCACCACCCGCTATGGCCTGTATGAGTACACAGTCATGTCTTTCGGTCTTACCAACGCACCTGCTACCTTCTCGAGGCTTATGAACTCGGTTTTCATGGAGTACCTTGATAAGTTCGTTGTTGTCTATCTGGATGACATCCTAGTCTATTCTAAGTCAAAGGAAGAGCATGAAGAACACCTTCGGTGTGTCCTAAACAAGCTTCGTGAGAACCACTTGTATGCAAAGTTCTCAAAGTGTGAGTTTTGGCTGCCTCAATTAACCTATCTTGGTCACGTTATCTCTGCCAAGGGCATTGCAGTCAACCCGGAAACTGTGAAGACGATTGTTGAATGGCTTCCTCCTGTTAATGTCAAAGAAGTGCGGAGTTTCCTTGGTTTGGCTAGTTATTGTCGTTGCTTCGTTCAGAACTTCTCGAAGATAGCGAAGCCTCTTACTGATCTCCTCAAGAAAGGCAAGAGATACCTTTGGACTCCTGCATGTCAAGCAAGCTTTGAGACACTCAAATAGAAGCTCACTTCCACACCAGTCTTGGTTCCTCCGGATACATCCAAGCCTTTCCAGATATTCTGTGACGCCTCTTTGCAAGGATTGGGTGCGGTCCTTATGCAAGAAAAGCAAGTGGTTGCTTATGCCTCTCGACAGTTGAAGACGCATGAGATCAACTATCCCACACATGACCTCGAGCTACATGCTTGTCTTTGCTTTGAAGCTATGGAGACACTACTTGCTTGGCAAACCGTGAGATCTTTTCGACCACAAGAGTTTGAAGTATATCTTCACTCAAATGATATCAACCTTCGCAGAGGAGATGGATTGAAGCAATCAATGATTTTGATTTGACCATCAACTACACTCCGCAAAGCTAATGTCATGGCCGATGCTCACCGTATAAAGCTTATGTCAACAACCTCATGATGGAAGAACAATAGCCTCTCTTGTGCGAGGAATTCCGTCAGCTCAACCTGGAAATTGTGGAACAAGGGCATCTCCTGAACCTTCTGGCTACTCCTCTCTTGGAAGAAAAGATTCGCTCTCATCAGCTTGGTGATCCGCACACCAAAAAGATCATCTCCAAACTTCAGCTTCCGAAGTATGAGTCCTTCCACGTCGATGATCAAGGCACGCTTTTCTTTGAACACCGGATGTTTGTTCCGAACTACCCGGGTTTGAGAGAGCAAGTTCTCAAGGAGGCGCACGATTCAGTTCTTTCTATCCATCCTGGCAGCACAAAGATGTACATGGACTTGAAAACACAATATTGGTGGCCTGGTTTGAAACGATATTGTGCCAAGTATGTCTCGGAGTGTGATGTCTGCCGCAGAGTGAAAGCTGTCCATCAGAAACCTTTCGGTCTTCTACAGCCATTGAAACCCCCGGAATGGAAATGGGAGAAAGTAGAGATGGACTTCATCACTTTGGTTTTCCAAGGTCGCAAGGGCAAAAATGCAATCTTTGTTGTCATCGACGTGCTCTCTAAAGTGGCTCATTTCTTCCCGTCAAGGAAACAATTTCGAATTCTTATTGAGCTCTACATCAATGTAATTGTCTCTCGTATGGGGTTCCGCTTGAGATCAGTTCACTGTGGAAGCATCTTCACTTCCAAGTTCGGGAAAGTTTCCAAAATGCTTTGGGAACAAAGTTGAACTTCAAAGACAGCTACCACCCTCAGCAAGGACAAGTTGAAAGGATCAATCAGATTGGAGGATATGCTTCGTGCTTGCCATCTCTTTTGGCATGAAGTGGGAGGAATGTCTTCCTTATGCTGAATTCTCTTACAACAACAGACTTCCGTAAAAGTCTGAAGATGGCACCATTTGAGGCTCTCTATGGTCGCAAGTGCAGAACTCCGATTGGTTGGTCGGGTGCAGGAGAAAGAATATGGTTTGGCCCTGACATTGTAACTCAAGCGGAGGAGAAGGTGCATATCATTCTTGAGAACCTGAAGATTGCTCAAAGTCGTCAGAAGAGCAATTATGACAGGAAGCACACGGACATGGTGTATGTCCCCGGTGATCTCGTTTACCTTCGTGTCACTCCCATGAAAGGAACACACCGCTTTGGTATCAAAGGAAAGCTGGCTCCTAGATACATCGGTCCTTTCAAAATTCGTGGTAGAAGAGGGGAAGTTGCTTATGCTCTTGAGCTCCCGGAAAAACTCAAGGTTCACGATGTTTTCCACATCTCTCAACTTAAGAAGTGCTTCAAAGATCCCGGCAGGACCGTGGATCATGAGCTAATCGATCTCAAAGAAGACCTGTCTTATCAAGAACACCCCACAAAAATCCTCGAGACCGCAGAAAGAAGGACTCGCAACAAGTCCATCAAGTTCTGCAAGGTGCAGTGGTCGCACCATTCTGTTTATGAAGCCACTTGGGAACATGAAGATGAACTCCGTGCCAACTATCCTACCCTCTTTGTGTCTTCTTCTTCCTAGAATCTCGGGGCGAGATTCCTGTTTAGTGGGGGAGAGTTGTAGCATCCCAATTGTCTAACAACTGTAATGCTACTTGGTTTAGTAATAAAAGGGCCACTTCCTACACATAATTGTTGCATCATCTTCATATCATGCTCATGTCATCATGCCACCTTGCATTTGAGCATCATATAAAACCTTTGTGTTTTGGTTCTTCTATCATAGGCATGGTAAATTGTATTTGCCTCTTGATATTGTATTTGGTTCTTGATATATTGTTTAATGCCCAATTTGAGTTGAGGGCATCTCTTTTGAATTCCTTCCATCTACTAACTTGCCATACCACCTCTCCTTTGGTATCATCTCTTTTCCACTCTATACATGTATGTGGCCTTTTGTTTGTTAGTATTTTAAAAACCAAGCCACATATATTTGTATGGATCCAAATCTACCATATCATTCATATGATATTTGCATGCATGGATGTAATCTTGCATGCCTCATGCAAAGAAACCCTCCACCTTCCTATGTTCATGTGGTTCTTTTGGAGTGTAAGCAAATTCTTGGGCATTGATCATTTGAATGGTCATTTAAAACTATCCTTTGTGCCTTTGTTGCATGGCCCATGCAAGCTTGCACCATGCAACCATAACCATCATTTTTCCTCTTTGAGTTTTATTGGAATTCTTGAGTGGACCATCTCCCACCTCATCTCTCTCCCTCTGTTTGTTTTCTACAAGCTTTGGATCCATGTGAAGTTTCACTAATTCTACAAATGATTTTATCCAAATTGCACAACCTCAAATCTTCTTATTTCTTGTAAAATGCCCCATTTGACACATACACATTATGTATGTGGGCATCCTCTCTTTCAAATATGCTATTTTACTTTAGTCTATTTTGTTGCCTAGACACCTTTGTTCAAAATCCCTGCAAAGATTCAAATAATTTGAATAAGTTGCTTCCTTAAAAATTGGCTAAATATAAACATAAAACAACACATTAGAACTAACAAAAATAAAATAGGAAATAAATAAAAAGAAGAAGGAAAAGAGTGAGAGAGCAGCAATGACCTACACAGGCCTTACCAAGAGCATCAAGAGAAAGCAACACTCACTGTGGCAAATCCTCCTCCGCCCAACTCACCACACCCGCCAGTAGACCTTCGCACCCGACGCCGTCACCAGACTCTCTCTCGCTCACCGCTTCTCGAAGAATGCAGACGGAGCAGGTCTCCGTCATCCGTTGTCCTCGTCACACCCCACCACCGCCTCCTTATCCCAAGCCGCCGGAGTCCCTCCCAGGAACCCTAGATCCTCCCTCACTGTGTCGCCTCCACCCCTCTTTTTCCCCTGTCCTTCTTCCTCCCGCGAGCAGCGGCAAGCCGAGCAGGACCGCTCTGTCGCCTTGGTCGCCGGTGAGCACCGCTGAAGCCGGGGATCGCACGCCTCGTCTGCGCTGTTTGTTGGGGTCCCTCGGGAGGAGCTGTACGTTTCCAGGAGCCTCTGCTTCCTCTTATTCCGCCGGAGAACAGGAGCAGCACCGTCTTAGGCCTCACCGTCGCCACCGTTCTAGACCACCCCGAGTCCTCCGAGACCACCGCCGGCCTCGTGGTAAGCGCCCCTTTCCATTCCCCTCCTTCTTATGCCTCCCTGCCGCACGATAGCTCGCTGCCGCAGCCTTAGTTTCCCCCTCGTCACCGTCGCTCACGTCAGGCCGACAGGAACTCAGCAGATCAGCAACAGCCCCGAGGACACCCCCTGTTTTTCACCTTGCCCCATCCGCTACATTCCTCCTTCGCAAAATCCCCAAACACCAAAGTTGTAGCCCTTTGCCCTCTCTACATCTTTGCTTTTTGCGTCGTCGATAGATCTGTCTTAGTTTGCTCGCCATCATCATCGAAAGATCAACCGATCTAGCAGTTTCAGTGATGTAAAATTCAGTTAGCTTGTTACAGCCTCTGTTCTCCATTCGTTTCCGGCTCATGCAGACATCGTGCGGGGAAACCTTGAACACCAAACTTGTAGAACATTAAACCCTTGTCATCTTTTATTTTTGTGGCATGTCGAAATTCTCGATGGATTTGTCACCATCGTCCTCCGAAGTTTAGCTCAGCTCACAGTTTTTAGCCGGATCTAATTCAGTTTCGTCAGTCTAAACCGACCCTCCTACACGCTTTTCTAAAAAGGCCCCTAGACTTTTTGCCCACTCAACCATGATCCCTCTTCGTGGTTTTTGTAAAAGGCACCCACGTTAATCCATCCTCAACCGCGGTCCTCAACCCACTGGCCCTATGCCCAAATACCGACCCCACCTGTCATTGATAGTGGCTAGAATTTCCTGAGTGCAAAAAGTATTTTCATGTATCTGTTTTGAATTCATTTCTTTTCAAATTAATTCAATTCAATTCAAATTCAAATCTGATTAAATCTAAATGAATTCATAACTTTCAAATGGATTGGAATCTGAATTCAAACTTAATATGAAATATGTTTTACTTTTGAATATCAATTCAAATCTTTAATCAAATATTTTCAGAATTGTTTAAAATAGTCAACCCTTTGACTTTGACCTAATTTAATAATTTTGCTTTTAAATAAATTTAAATTCATAATTCCAAATAATACAAATAATATATGTTTTTGAATCAGAAAAATGTGAGGATTTCAAATATGCCATCCAAAATATATTTTGGGCAATTTAAATTTCAAGTTGAATTAAATTACAATAAAATGCCATTCACCTTAATTAATTAATAACTTTTGATTTATAACTCCGAATTAAACAAATGATATGTCTAAAATGATTAGATCGACGAGACCTTTCTGCTTATGCTATCCATGACTTAAATTGCAGCATGCATCATATAAATATATAGTATACAGCAACTAATATGACAATAAATTGTGGCCAAAACTCAATAAAATGTTTATTTCTTGCCTTCTACACCTCACCCATGCCATGCTACATTATTGCCATGCAACTTGTGCATCATTCATCATGGCATGATTGTTTGCTTGACGCATTTATTCCTATGCTTGTGCACTTTATTTATGTTGGCCCTTGTTTGTTTGGTTCTTCTTCGAATAGACACTGAGTAGGGGATATATCAAGAGAACCAGGAGCACTACCCAGATCCTTCTCTCGCTTCAACTGAGCTGTGCAAGCACTACCACATGCTTGCATACATACAGTACCTATTGCCTCTATCTTATTCTTGCATCATTGAGTCGCGATTGCATTAAACTGAATCCCAAGTAATGCATAGCCTTTACTTTTAAAACCCCACCAAGCTTGTTCCTCCATCCCATGAGCCATTACTACAGGAGTTGTTTGAGCCATGCGAGTCGTAGAACAGCATGTGTAGGGTATGTGAGTGTCTGTTGGATAACGAGGTACCTAAACAACTTAACCTGAGTAGTAATGGGATAACTAATGAAAGTGGCACCGGTGAGCAATATCTGCTATTTGGTTTTTCCTGCTCACTTGTGTCCCGTAGGACCCCGAGTACTTGATTCCTGTTCCTTGATTATTCGCGCTATCCACATCCGGGAGGCTTACGGGACCCCCCTGAGCCATAGCTTGATTCATTCTTATTTCTTGGGGCCACAAACTAGTTTGAGGTTTTGTTTACTATCCCGTACTTATGCCATGCTTTATCGCTTTAATACGCTTGTGCGAGGAGCACCTGTCTGCTTAGGTAAGCGGAGTGTTTCGCGGTATCGACAAGCCCAGCCACATTTTCGGTTCCCGATGCTTACCACCGGCGCAAACCTTGAGTCCGTCTCGAAGTCGCCTAACTTCGCTATGGTAGCTTAATGGGGTGGCCTCAAATATTTTTTGAATCTGTGATTGCTTTGTCGTGAAGGCCTCGTTGGTTTTGATTTGGTTTTTCCGAGATTGATCGAGTGTGTGTTGCTATTTGTGCACCGCAGGGTAAAACTTTCAAAGCCGTGTCCGCGTTATGGACGACTTGGAGCAGCTTTCGATCATAGACAAGCATAACTAAAGTACCGCTTTAATTTGACTATGTAATCGACTAGTAAATAGTGCAACACTCATGGAATGGTTAATAAAATTGCCAACGGATGGGGTTGTTCGCTTCCTCGTTGGTAAGCGAGGAGGAGGATGGATCTGTGGATATTATCATATAATCGTTGTCATTAATTCACGGACATCCGCTCATCTTTGGTTAGGCGGATGGTTAGCGTTTATCTATAGAACTTAGGGTTTATCTTCGCTGCAATTGCGTCACCCCGTGTTGTGTCCCTTTAGAGGCATAAAGACTTGCCGAAAATTCTAGGGTCTCACACGATAAATTATTGGTTCGATGAATGTGCATACACGCAAGACGGATCTTTGGGTGGAGGAGGCGATGATGTGGGCAACGATCGCTTGGTGTAGAGATTCCGAACGGGATCCATGAGATCCGTATGGATGTGCTTATTTATGGGCATCTTATGCCGATTTGCTTCTCATCCTTACTCGGATCTTGTTTGCCGCTTCCGCCTGATACTCTGATGTGTGATGTATGAGGAAATATCCTAAACTATTATATCTATCTAGGACATTTGAATCTTGCCGTATGGAGTTGCTATATTTCCTTTCTTTTTAGCTGGAATGGCTCTGATGTACTATTGTATGGTGGCTTGCATACATACTCATTTGTGTATGTAGTTGATCCCTTCGCCTGCCTATTACGCCGCCCGTACAGATCCCGATGATTGGAAATGGTTGGGACGGCCGAAAGGTCTACCCGTGAGTGGCCTTTGGCCCCACCGTACTATTTCAACCATTTCCGCTCATCCAGGCTTGTATCTAGGAGCGTAATTCACCGAGGTAGTTACAGAGATGCACCAGTATCAAAGAGAACAAATGCTGGAACAGAATTGAGTTTGAACTTACCAGCAACAACATCAGGCTCTTCATAGATTTCCTCCACATTGATGTGGTTCACTTGTCCCTTTTGAAAAGGGTTGGGCTTGTTGGGTCCTTCAACTTTATTTTCTAGGCATTCATTGGCATAATGCCCCATCTTTTTGCACTTGAAACACTCAACCCGACTAATGTCCTTCTTGACAGGCTGGCTTCCACTGCCACTTCCACTACCACTGTGGTGGCTCTTATATCCTGTTATCACCATATTTTGGCCAACGAAGGAGATGGGCCGTGATCAAGATGGGCTTGGAAGATACGTATATTCAATGTGTTGTTGGATCGGCCTAGTACGTAGAATTGGGCTAAACTGCCCGTGTATCTTGTATCATAGTAGGTTTCGTGTTTGTTTAGGTTCCGTTTATGTTTAGGTAAAGATAGAGTTGTAGAGTTATTCCAAAAGTAGAGAGTCTCCGGACTATAAATATGTACCTAAGGTTATCGAAAAAAGGAGGACAACCACGTTCACAACAAACACAATCTCGGCGCATCGCCACCCCTTATTTCTAGGGTTTCTTTCGGGTAAGTGCCATGCTGCCTAGATCGCATCTTGCGATCTAGGCAAGATCTCGCTATGCTTACCGGTTTTACTCAGATCAAGCGTTGTTGATGGCGAGTAATACCATTATCATAGATTGTTTGAGGCTAGCATCGGTGCTTTTCATTATTATCGCTAGTTATGCTACCTCTAGTTATCTCGCTACCCTTGCACCTTTTCCCAAAGTGTAAGGGTAGCATCTTGCTTGATCTTTATTTAGTCGATTCGATCTGTTATAGTTGTGCCTTGTTTACCAAGGTTTAGTTTAATATCTACGTAATCAGGCCTTAAACGGGTTGAACGATCCAGAGTACATAGGGACGTGGTTTATTCGTTCTATAGAAGTTGTTCCAATTGACTTTACGGTTATTAGGCCTCTAGGGTTAATATTCTTCATCTTTTGTACGCATTGCTCAATTACGTAGGACGCTCCAGATTACGTGGTGAAAAGATTAAACCGTGAGATCGATTTAACTTGTAGTGATCAAGCAAAACCCCATGTTATCGTAAATCTAATGTAACCATGGGGCAATCGGCTCTAGGAGCCGATTTACTGTGGAAACTCAGGAGCCGTCACGGCTCGAATTTTACGATTGTTTACCATGCAGAAATCAATCGAGCAATCCTTCACCTTCCCGACCAGGTATAGGTCGTGGCATGCCTCGAACCAAGCCGTGACGTGTGGAGTTTTTGCGGCCGTCGCCGAGGGACCAGGCCCACCAGATCCGGGAGCCTCCCGGCTCCGTGTTGCCCGTCGCTGCTCGCCGGGTTTTGGCAGGCAACACATTCTCGCACGCCTTTGGGACATTCAACAACGCCTACATCAACATCCGACGCTGCGATGGAGAATGATCACCACTTACGACGATCTACCCGACGAGCACAAGTCCAAGTATGACGAGATCAAGGCTCTTCAAGAAGACCTCATCCTTTTGAGAGGACCCGTAAGCATGGCATCAAGTGGAGGGGTTCTCCCGAGGGTGCCCTCGATGAGGTAGATCTATCTGTTCTTCGGAGGAGCGCACTGAGCTCTGACAGAAGTCAACTACATGGTGGCTCATTCTCGCACCGCCATTCCGAGAGCCCGTGAACGCTTTCGGTATCGCGGTTCAGCGTAGTTCAGAGATCATGAAGCATCGATTCCGTCGGGCCTACTGGGACTCACCAGGAGAAAGACCGCCCACCAGGCCACACCGCCATTCACACTTGCAGCCCGGAGCCGTCGGGCAGCGCTTATGTCGTCTACAAGGCGAGGCGACCCAGCGATTGCCAATTCCTGTTTGAGCCACCTAAGGAAATCCCACACGGGTATATATGCCACCACGGACTGCAATAACTTGACACGCACTGAGACAGTGTTGCAACCGCAGGAGTCTCTGCGGGAGTTCTGGGCGGGAGTTCTGGGCAGACCTTCAGGCGGGCGGAGCAGCAGCGATATGTCAGGATGGACGCCGACAAATGTGCATGGCTAGCCAAGTATGCCATCGAACAAGTCATGATAATCTAGCCCCTACTCAAACAAAGGAGCAAATCGGTACCATCCTCGAGGGACCCGTTCGCCGTCAAGAGAAGGACAATCGGCTATTCAAAGCCGCACTCAACGAAGTTTGATCGATTCCGCCACCCAAGTATAAGCTCCCGAGTTCTCAAGGTTCAATGCGGGGCAAGCTCGATCGAGCACATAAGCCGATACCGCACAACTAGGCATGATTTCGCATCGGATCGATGCAGAAGATTTTTTGCGCAATCTCGACAGACCAGCCTTTGGGTGGTACACCTCGCCACCGATTCAATTCATACCGAAGCAATCGAAGAGCAGTTCCACATCCAGACCATTCGGAGGCTACCGAGGCGGCATTGCGCACTGCACAAAGTGCGTGCGGGAGAAACGGTGGCAATACATCCAGCTTCAGACCGTCAAGAACCGATGTTACTCGCCTGCTTAATCGAGAAGGAAGCGGTCGAGGCGATGTTGGGTCTCTCACCCATCAAGGATCCGCTTTCAAGTGGAGTACAACTCATTGGCGCACATGGCCCGTAAACGGCGATGTATGAACAGGCCACCCGAGTTGTACCAAGACAAATTCAACGTCCGATAGGCCTGGTCGATGAAGAAGGTGATCTGCGCAAGACCAGGAGGTGGCCGTATGAATGGGCTCGGGGGCGATCCTGTGGGTGCAAGTGAAAGCGCAAGGGCTGCAAAGGGTTCGACTGATGTGAGCAAAGCGAGGATATTCGATTTTGAAGGAGAAGCGGTGAGGTTACCCGAAGGCCACAAAATCCCTACGGCTCGAAATGAACGGAGGTCCGTCGCAAGTGGCATAACTGCTCACCCATACCACCAATGAGTGCAAAGAGCCGCCGCCAAATCCAAATGGCAATAGAACAAGGCCGTCGATCCTCGGGCGTTCGCCATGAAAGTGGACACGAACCCTTTTCCGCGTCAACATGGTAGAGCTCGATGCGCTCGCGAGGCGCCCTGGATTTCTCGGCGTTAATATGGAAGGGTCGGTACCACCATGACACGCATAAGGAGGAAGGTGGTCGCTCGGGCAAGGAAAGAAAGGAGGCTAGTCCATGCGACGCCCAGCCACAATGACAAAGTACTTAACAGAGGAACAAGTGAGGAGAGTGCGATATCGAAGCCACATTCCACGATCTCCTTAACAAGTATGAGCGCCAAGATGACCAACGTCACGCTTGGCGAGACGACGAAAAGATGTGAGCACCTTGCTAGGGGACCGTCAAAAAGAAAAGAAGGCGCAGACAAACATTGGGATTGTCCTTTCTTCAAGTACCGCTGGACGGGGATGAGCCGATTGCCTCATAATGACAACCGCCTTAATGCGGTCAGTGAAGGAAGACACGAGGCCGATGTCGGTTCAAACGTCTAGGGCCTCTCCACCCCAGCTGTCACAGTGGAGTCCGCTTCGAGCAGGACCTCGAGAAGCCAAAGAATGACAAAGACGAAGACAGGTATCACCGTCAAGGTGGTGTCCCGACGACTCAGACACACCCAAGGCGAGTGCAGCCTGCGTAACTTGGAGGAAGGCAAGCAGATCTCCACGCTTTGAAGAAAGCACGGCTGATCCGCCGTCAAAGTAAGGCAGACTTTGGAAGCGGAGATCGCCCGACAAGGAAAGAATGGCCCAGCAAAAGCCGATGCACGTATCGGCCGGCACAAACATGGTGTTCGATACCGCCGTAATTCGCGCGCCAAGAACCAATGAGCTACCAAGGGCACATTTGACCGATCAGTCCACCGGTTATCTTTGAGAAGCCACGTGAGAAGGGTTATAAACATCCGAAAGCCACACTGCGGGGTTACATCAATGGGCAACCTGTCGAAGATGTTGGTGGACACCGGCGGCAATATCATGCCATACTCCATGCTACGACGTTTAGGACGCTCCACTGCAGATCTGATCAAAACCAACGTCACGTTAAGCGACTTCAACGGTCGGACTTCGGAAACGCAAGGCGTACTGAACGTAGATCTGACCGTGGGCCGAAAAACCATCCCCACGTCATTCTTCGTCGTGGACAGAAAAGCACTTACACGCCTTGCTAGGAAGGGATTGATTCACGCTAATTGCTGCATTCCATCCACGATGCACCAAAGGCTAATCCAAAGGGATGGCGATGAAGTGGAGGTCATACACGCAGCGATTCTATCGAGATCTCCATAGCCGCATGAACGTCGGGAAGCGAAGACCAAGAGCCGATCTCTGGAATCAATCTGGACGGCTGCGAGCGATTGAAGCTACAAAAACGGGTGAGGCTGGTCTTATCCACCGCCTTAAGAGTAGAAAAGCCCATGATCATCGTAGGTACGGCCGATCCTCGCGATCGCCACAAAAATAAAAAGCAGCGATCATACGGATGGCTCATGTAGTCGTAGCAGAGATGCTCTGCCATCAAAACAATAAGGAGTAAACCTTCCTTGACTAATGCAAGCAAAAGGGGCGATTCAAGCAATCGGCCCAAATTATTTTTGTTATCCTCACCTACCGCCCCTGTTTAGCATCGATTTGACAGTGACGGGAAGCTAGGGTACGGGTTCACGTCCGCCGATGAGCTAGAAGAGATCGACATTGGTCCCGGGATAAGCCACGACCAACATTTATCGCCAAAGTTAGATCCGAAGTGCGGGGTCCGATGATAGCCCTGTTGAAACAATATCCATCGCCGCCGGGACTACACAGAGATGCAGGTTAGACAGAGCATCATCGAGCATCGACTCAAAAAAGGATTTCGCCATTTCAAATGAGCACGACAAATGAAGGCGAAATTCGAAGAAGTCAAGAAAGAGGTCGAGAAAATGTTGATGACCAAGTTGATCGTGCCATGCGGTATGCCGAGTGGATTTCTAGTATCGCACTGTAGAGAAGAAGGATGGCGTTGGCGTGTGGCCATAGATTTTCGGATCTCAACAGAGCTACTCCAAAGGATGAGTATCCGGCGCTGCGGGCGTAAACATTAATCAATGCAGCGGCTGGTCATAAGATCTTGAGCTTCATGGATGGCAATGCCGGTTACAACCAAATTTTTATGGCTCCGAAGACATACACAAGATCGCGTCGAGTCCCGTGTTCGGTGGGGTTGTTCGAGTATGTAGTCATGACGTTTGGATCAAGAATGCCGCCACGTGCTAAAGAGCCATGAATTATATTTTCATGATCCGATCGGCAAGTCGGTGGAAATCTACATCGATGACGTGGTGGTCAAGTCTGCCTCGGACACGGACACTTGGACGATTCGCAACGCGTCTGGACCGAACAAGAAAATTCGCCCACGGATGAATCCAAAGAAGTGTGCTCGGTGACGGCCGGTTCTTGGGTTTTTGGTCCATGAACGCGAATTGAGATCGGCCCGAAAAGTCGAGGCAAGTAACAATGAAGCCACCCACTACAAAGAAAGAACTACAGTCCTCATCGGCAAGATCAACTTCGTAAAAGATTCATCTCTAATCTGGGAAGGATAGAGCCGTTCATGGGACTAGTAAAATCAACCGACGAGGAATTCATTGGGGCGAATAACAACGTGCCTTCGACGAGATCAAAGAATATCCGACAAAGCCGCCATGTTAGTTCCACCGCACCGACCGCCGTTCTACATTTACTTGTCGATGGTGACACGCCCATCGCCTCGGTAGTGGTGCAAGTTTATGATGGGTCGAGCGAGTCGCCTTTACATAAGCGAAGGATCTTTGGATGCAGACAAGGATATCGATAAGTTGTGCCTCCTCTGCCTATTTTTCACCGCACCAAGTTGCGCCACATTTTGCTATCGAGAGATCATCATCATATGCAAATCGACGTCATAAAGCACATCTTGTCGGCTCCTATGTTAAAAGGCCGATCGGGCAAATGGATGTTTGCATTATCGAGTTTGACATTCGGTATCAACCCGCGAAAGCGTTAAGGACAAAGGCCGGCCGATCTTATCGCCGAAAGGATCAACACTAACATAGCAAAGACCGTCCATAAGAGCGTGGGCTATGTTTTTCGACGGATCGTTTGTGACGATGGTCGCGCATCGGCATTTTACTCGTGTCGCCCGGGGCAACATTTTCCTTCTCCATCGATTGTCTACCTCTCGCACCAACAATGTAGCCGAGTGCGAGGCGACACGCAAGGGATGGAGCTACTCCTCGGAGCGTAAGCGGGAAATTTTGGAGACTCCAAGTTGGTGATTTCACTCACGGAGGACTACAAGTGCGAGAGCGAGTCCCTCTTCCCATTATGGCTGCAATCGCCACGAGCTGATGGCGCAATTCCGTACATAAACTTCACTTGGATCCCACGATCGCAGAATACCGAGGCAAACGATCTTGCGCAGATGGCTTGAGCTACAAGGACGTGGTAGAAGGAGCCGACGCTCGTGCATTCCTCGAAGCGGACGATCGAGAGCCGATATCTTCAATTACTTGAAGGATTCGCCTGGGGGCACCTAAACGGATAAGGTACAAAGCCATGAAGTACGTGCTTATTGGGGATGACATGTTTACTGAGGACTGGAAGGGCTATTGCTCAAATGCTCGGGGACACCGAGGCCAATCGGCTCCTACACGAGGTACACGGCCTGTGGAACTCACCAATCGGCTCATAAGATGAAATGGTTGATCAAAGCGATCGGGGTTTTATTGGCCCACCATGCTTGAGGACTGTTTCAACTACTACAAAGGGTGTCAAGCATGTCGAAATTTGGAAAATCCGGATGGTACCAAGAATGAACCCCATCATCAAGCCTTGGCCATTCCGAGGTTGGGGCATGGACATGGTCGGCAAAATCAATCCTCCATCAAGCAAAGGCCACATGTGGATTCCGCCATCACCGACTACTTCACTAAATGGGTGGAGACCGTCCCGATGAAGTCGATAAACTCGAAGGATGTTATCAATTTTGTGAAAGAACATGTCATCCATAGATTCGGATTCCCAAACTATCACGACCGATGGAGGTTCGGTCTTTATTTCTCGGGAGTTTAGAAAGTTCTCGAGGACATGGGGATCAAGTGATTAGATCATCTCCATACTATGCTCAAGCAAATGGGCAAGCAAGGCCCAACCGAGCCTCATCAAGCCGATCAAGAGAAAAGTCGATGAGCACCCAAGGCGTTGGCACGAGGTTTTGTCGAGGCGTTATGGGCTTATCGCATGTCATGCCATGGAGCAATAAAACCTCACCATACCATCTTGTATATGGACAAGAAGTCCTACCACAGGAAATTACGGCTGGATCGAGACGTCACTTTTCGTGACGATCTAACGATCAAGAATACGCAACTCGATGAGTGATGTGGAGTATTTAACCGAGCTCAAAGCTATGGTCATGGAGAAAATCAAAGAGAACAAGGACAAAGTAGCTCGTGCATACAACAAGAAAGTGAAGCCAAAGGAGTTCCACGTTGGTGATTTGGTATGGGAAGTCGTGTTGCCCTTGGGGACTAAGGATGCAACATATGGTAAATGGTCTCCAAATTGGCACGGCCGCACAGGTCGACCAAGTTTTAAGAGGAAACGCAGACATGCTTGAGGAGCGGACGTGAAATTCCCGATGGTCAACGGTCAACATCTCAAGAAATATTTCCCAAGCATGTGGGATGTTGGACAAGAATCGAGGGGCCGATACATGAAATCGGCTAAGTAAAGGCACGTGAGACGATGGACAGTAAAAATATGGGGGCCGATTCTGAAAATCGGCCGAATAAAAGCAAAAATACATAGCCGATGCACGGTCATCGACTCTGGAGGTTCACACATGTTACCAACAGATACCAACAGATGCTAGTTCGCGCATACGAGCTTCTGAAGAAATGCTTCGAAGGCATGGAGGGTGTCAGCACGGACACGGTCCACCTCAGCGATCTCAGCTTTGTGGCTTGTCGCTAGTTGTTTGTTCAGGGCACGTTTTCCGATGGGCAATTGGAGGTTTGGGTCGTCCGTTTTGAAAAAGGTTGCAGGTTACCATTGGAACCAATGGCGGCGTAATAATGGGCCTAAAGATGCGACCAAGTTTTGACCTGTCAACGTTTTGGGAGAAGCCGATGGGTAGTCATCGGCTCTTTGCGATTTGACTTGTCGATCAGAGCAGTAAGATGTTGAAAGTCGATAAAGGTCATCGACCGAGCATCGACCTATTTCGGCTATCGGCAAAATTGAAGCAAAGAGGAACAATATTTGGGAAGCAGATTTTCATTCATTCAAAAGATGATTGCTTACAGGACGATTGATTACAAAAGGGAGCCTACTACTACTGTTGCTGCTACTGGTTCCTAATCTAAAGGGCGAGATCGTCGCCGCTGTCGTCGCCGCCGTCCTCTTCGCTGTCTTCAGCGCTGCTGCCGGCGTCGTCTTCGCTGCTGCTGCTGAAGAAACCAGCGGGGGCCTCTTCGTCTTCGTCGTCATCTTCGGTGTCCTCGTTGGACCCGGCGCGGAAGCGCTTCGTCGGCGGGTACTCGTCGGAGAAGGTTTCTTCCTTCGATTCTTCCTCCTCGTCAGAGGACTCGACGCCGTCCCACGACCAGGCGTCGTTATCGCCTCCGCTTCCCATCAATGAGGAATCAGAGGCTCTCTTCACCGCCGGCCGGACGATCGTCCTCCGACCAGACGGCGAATCCAGCCCCTTCGTCCCACCATCGTGGCGAAGTATCAGACGCCGTGGACGGTGTTACAGCGTCGCTCTGGCCACCGATGTTGGAGGCGTGGAAGACAGGCCGGAGGAAGCAGGAGGCCATGGCAAAGAAAGAGGGTTTTTTCAAGGAGGAAGGAGGGTTTTTGGCTCGGAGGAAGATGGGGACGAATCGCTGATTTAATTTAAATAAGGGAATAGTAGAGAGACGGTTCAATGCCATAGCGGTTTCCAGTTCAGATTGCCAAAATCGTCAAATCATGCAATCATGAGGAGTTGAGAAGACAGGCATCATGATGAAGGGTAGCGTGATTCCGTTTCTCGCCACGTATTCACAACGCAGCCCGATAAAAAAAAGAGGAGAAGAGAAAAAAAAAACACAGAGTGGTTTTGGAATTATCATTGCCAAAACCAGGGGGGCATGTGTTATCACCATATTTTGGCCAACGAAGGAGATGGGCCGTGATCAAGATGGGCTTGGAAGATACGTATATTCAATGTGTTGTTGGATCGGCCTAGTACGTAGAATTGGGCTAAACTGCCCGTGTATCTTGTATCATAGTAGGTTTCGTGTTTGTTTAGGTTCCGTTTATGTTTAGGTAAAGATAGAGTTGTAGAGTTATTCCAAAAGTAGAGAGTCTCCGGACTATAAATATGTACCTAAGGTTATCGAAAAAAGGAGGACAACCACGTTCACAACAAACACAATCTCGGCGCATCGCCACCCCTTATTTCTAGGGTTTCTTTTGGGTAAGTGACATGCTGCCTAGATCGCATCTTGCGATCTAGGCGATTCGCTATCGTTACCGGTTTTACTCGTACTGAAGCGTTGTTGATGGCGAGTAATACCATTATCATAGATTGTTTGAGGCTAGCATCGGTGCTTTTCATTATTATCGTTGAAGTTATGCTACCTCTAGTTATCTCGCTACCCTTGCACCTTTTCCCAAAGTGTAAGGGTAGCATCTTGCTTGATCTTTATTTAGTCAATTCGATCTGTTATAGTTGTGTCTTGTTTACCAAGGTTTAGTTTAATATCTACGTAATCAGGACTTACAAACGGGTTGAACGATCCAGTAGTACATAGGGACGTGGTTTATTCGTTCTAGAGAAGTTGTTCCGGTAATTGACTTTACGTTGGTTATTAGGCCTCCTCTAGGGTTAATATTCTTCATCTTTTGTACGCATTGTGCTCAATTACGTGTAGGACGCCCGATACGTGGTGAAAACATTAAACCGTCAGAGATCGATTTAACTTGTAGTGATCAAGCAAACCCCATGTTATCGTAAATCTAATGCAGAACCATGGGGCAATCGGCTCTAGGAGCCGATTTATGTGGAAACCGGAGCCATCACGGCTCGAATTTTACGATACTTGTTTACCATGCAGAAATCAATCGAGCAATCCTTCACCTTCCGACCAGGTATAGGTCGTGGCACGCCCTCGAACCAAGCCGGGACGTGTGCGGAGTTTTTGCGGGCATGCCCGAGGGACCAGGCCCACCAGATCCTGGAGCCTCCCGGCTCCGTGTTGCCGTCAGCTCGCCGGTGGGTTTTGGCAGGCAACATATCCACCTTTGTGGTTCTTGTACTTGTCATTGTCATGACTACGGTGATGCTTGTTGTCATGATGACGGTTGTGGTTGTGGTGCTTGTTGAATTTCCCATGCTTGTGGGATCCTGAGCTTCCACTATCATTGTAATGGGAACGTTTGTGAGACGATCCCGAGTTGTGCTTGTCCGAGTGCTTTCTCTTCCTGCTCTCAACTTGCTTCATTTTGTTCTCCAAAATAGCAGCCTTGTCACAAAGAGACTGGTATGTGGGAACATATGCCACAGCTAACTGCAGATTCAGTTCATCATTCGGCCCTTCAAGGAACTTTTCCTTCCTCTTAGCATCAGGGTCAACTTCATCCGGTGCATAACGCGCCAGATTGTTGAACTCTTCAATATATTCAGCCACGCTGCGGTGGCGCTGCTTCAGATTATGATACTCTTTCTTCTTCAGACTCATCACTCCGGATGAGATATGAGCAGTACGAAAGCCATCTTTAAAGATAGCCCATGTCACATCTTCTATGGGAGTGGTGATCTGAAAGTTATCCCACCAAGTGGCGGCTGGTCCTTCCAACAAATGTGCTGCGAATCTGACTTTTTCTGCATCAAGATAAATACAGCTACCAAGTCCTTGTTCACATAGCGTAGCCAATCATTGGCCACCATAGGATCAGTTGTTCCTGAGAACTTTGCTGGCCTCAATCTCAAGAACCTGGTAAGCATGTCAAAACCCGGTGGGTTGTTGTTGTTGTTGTTATTGTTGTTGTTGTTATTGTTGATGTTGTTATTGTTGTTTTGATTCTGGATGAACGTCGTCATCATTTGCATCAACTGAGTCTGAGCTGTCATCATTTGCTGCATCTCAGGAGTGATGTTGTTGTTGTTGGGGTTGGGATTGGTACGACGGGGAGGCATCTGTGGTTTGTTCAATAGAGATAAGAATGAGATACCATAGATGCAATCATGCACAATACATCACATAAATAATCACCAAGCATGCATCAAAGTAATAATAGTTCAACAACAAAAACGACAAGTTCGCAAAGTAAACACACCAATAACAAGCCATCTACATGTTGGATGGTCATTGTGACACAAATAAAGTATGATAAATAAATGATAAATGAGTAGTCAACTCTACTCCTCGGCATCAACCTCCTCCTCAAAAAAGGTAAGACCTCCATTCTCCATATCGGTCTTGTATTCCTCGACATTGGCGGTCAAGGTCTCTACTTTGGCTTTGAGAGCCCTCTTCTGAGAACGAAGCCTCTCAATCACCGTCTGCTGATGCTCGAGCTCGAAGTCCTTGGCCTGCAGTTCTTCAGTCATGTCCCGAATCCTCGTGTTCCTATCCTGGACTCGCTTCTCTTGACTCTTGAACTTTTTGTCCTGGCTCTCGAACTTTGCCTCCATCTCCTTGACTATCTCATCTTGCTCCGCGAAGAGCTTATCCTTCTCACGGTCGCACACGGAGTTCGTCATTGTTGAGCATGACGTTGGTCCTATCGGTGTCCACGTGCCTAATGAGAACCTCTAAGTCCCGGAGGTATAGGCAGCTCGGCTGTCTCCCTCAAGTGTCCTCAAGTCGATGGCCTCTCCATCCTCATCACGTCACCAAGACGTGGAAGTGAGTACCTCGAACCTGCCGAGTGTCTCCTAGCGACGCCCAATCAAGTCTGCATGACTACCTCTAGGCCTCTTCTTGTCATCGCATGAGCTTGAAGATGATAGCCTCCGTGGTAGGCTCAGTCTGGCGTCCGGGCTGATTGACCTTGAAGCCCCAAAGGTCTTTCCTCTCAAACTTGGTGAGGGGAAGAACCATTATGGTAGGAAGAGGGAGATTGAGCAAACTAGCAAGCTCAATAATACGAGGGCCAAAGCGAGTTCCCTGGAACTCCTCAAGGTCTTGATGGTAACATTAGGCATCTATTTATAAGATAGAAAAAGTTAGAAACAACACAATTTAAGATAAAACACAAGGCAAAGCATCACATGCATATCTTTGGAAATCAAAACACACAAGTCATGGCATACATGAATTCATTACAACATCCAAGGTTCAACTTATTTTTAGCAACATTTGGAAAATAAGTTGATAAGTGGTGGTCCAACTAACGAAGTACGCTTACAATCCTATCTCACTAGATATGTTGGCTAACACAATATTTCTAGAAGCAATCACTCTATCTTGAGCACATGACTCCATCACTAAGTCTATAATGTCTCCTCTTAAGGTTTGGTTGGTAGCCTCCAACTCTTGGGTATGTTTCTTCTCTTCCTTTAGGTCATTCTGGATGTTGAGCATTCTGCACTTGACTCTATCACCAAGTTCTTTGATGGTCCAAGTGCATCCCTTGTGAATCAAAGAATGTAGTGTGCACTAGTGAATTGGTGAACATGCGTAATCCTCGATTCCTTGGTTATCTTCCTTGTTTTTATACAAGTGAAGTTGCACCAAAGACTCAACTCCTTCATCCATCACAGGAAAACCTTTGTACACAGCTGCACCATGTATTTCCATTGCAACCATGAGGTCCTTGAGAGCCTTGGGAAATTCTGTCTCACAATCCAAAGTCATTGTCATGATTGGTCCCTTCCTTACGACTTCGTTGATGGAGTTCATCTACAAATAGAGATGAGAAAGAAGATTAGAAAAGTTCACGAGAAGAATAGACAAGTGTAGAAGTTGTTGAAAATTTTTCCTTAGTGGTTTCCAATCCTAGGGTCATAATCCTACAGGCAACACAGTGCTCTAATACCATCTGTAGGATCCCTCCTTTATAAAGGAAAAGGATCCCTGTGATTGCAATGCTAGCATCCACAGTTTAAGATGAAGTACACAGAAACAAAGGTCATTATTACAGTCATTCCAGAGACAACATAGTCTTTACAACTCCATGGACACATGCCTATTACAAGAGTTTAAATAAGTAAATAGATAAAAGTCTTCATCTTCATGTGCCACAGGCAAACATATTGAGTGTAGACTCATGACTCCTAATCCTCATCAGAGTAACCTGCAACATCACAAGTTACAGCCACAGTTGGTCAATACATTGGAATAGTATTGGCAAGTGATACCTTAGTATAAATTTTGGTGGACTAAATACTATATGCAATTTGGCTAAGTGTATCTTAGGCTTGCTTTGCTCAAAAATAGGTTTTACCTATTAGTTGAAAACACTAAGTTTTTCTTTGTCAAAACTTTTCCCAAGGAACCACCAATAGACATTGGAGTCCTTCACCCTTGTTCACCCACAAGTTTTACTTAGAAATTGGGATGAGGAGATTCTTGATATCTTCCATGTCTTGATGCTCAAGTTGTCCTTTTCCAGGGACATGGCTAAGTACTTAGTTTCTTCCATCTGCAGAGGTTGTGCACTTTCCCCCACCAGACTTGATTTTCACCAAGACAGGACCTTTCAGAAGCCTTCCCTTAGACCAAATGGACGCGTTCCAACCTATCATCCCACTACCACCAACTGTCCAAATGGCTAAGTTCTAGCAACCTATGTGATCCAGGCAGAGCCCATATTGCCAAGTGGTTGCACTAGAAGCTTCTTAACATTTGGCCTCTAAAATCTCTTTGTTCCTGGGTGGCTTTCCACAAGTGAGATACACAAGGTAAACCATAGAAATGGGCCTTGTGTAACCACTCAACATAAACCATTCCTTCCATTCCACCCAGGTGTTTCATTTACTTAGTTGTTTTATTAGGCAAAACACAAGTCCAAAGACTTAGAAATATTTTTATCATAGCATCTATATTTCACCACCCTTGGTTGCTACTAGCTAGGCTAAGCATGGCATAGATAAGTATCTTAACTTAGAAATTTTCCTAGCAATTCTACAACTACTAGGATTTCCCAACATGGCATATAAGCAAAATATAACATGCAAGACTAGCAAAATATTTCTAATGCTTAGTAGAAAACATAGGGATAGAAATATCATGAAGCACCACTTGCCTTGGTAGTTTGGAGAGTAGCTACACTCCTCACAATCACAATCACTATTGGCACCAAAATCTACACATAACATCATAACAACAAATCACATACAAAATATATACAAACAAAAATATATGAATGCATGCAATATGATATGTGATGATTTTTAAAATTCAACAAAGAAAGTGTACAGTACTGGTTCATAAACAAGTTCAAAACTTGCCAAACAACATTTATTTAAACCTTAAAACATTTCTCAGACAATTCATATACTCAAAATAGCCCTACACATGTTTCTGCAAATAAAACCATTTTAACAGAAGCAAACAATTAAACACATTGCATATTTAGAAAGGGCTTGTTCTCCTGATTCCAATGATATAAAATTTGTCAAATTTGAACGTGGGGATCAAAAGTTATAGTTAAAACAAATTCAAACCACTAATAGATTCAAATCCTGTTTTTCAATCTAATCTCTAGCCACGCGTCTTAATATGATTGGTGCGTACCGGTTCGCTCAGGATTGCGCTCACAAGCCGTTAGATCTACTTAATCTGCATGGCCCAGATCTACTCATAACACTTCGATAAGTGATGCATTTGCTACCGGATCTAGATCCTACGGTCCTCAATCAAGCAACCATAGATGGGCGGCGCTGGCGGTGGCATCTGGCGGCGGCGAGCTCTGTCTACGGAGGCGCGGCGCTACAGGTGGCTCTGGGGTCGTCGGAGATGCTTACCAGAATCGTGGCGATGCACTAATGCTCAACCTGGCGACGACTTGGCAAGGGGCGCACGGACACGGCTGCACGGGCTCGTCGGAGTTGCTGGATGCATCGGGCTCGGGTGGACGACGACGTTGGCGATGCTCCTGGTCACCCTAGCACGAAATAAAGACATCAGGGGATGCGCAAGACTACGGCGAACATGATCGTGTGAATCAGAGGCGAAGGGGAACAAGGGGCTCACCGAATTTGATCGCCGGAGTTGAGGACGTCGTCGGAACCTTGTTGTGCTTGACGAAGACGACGACCTGGGGGGGTATAGGAGGAACCAATGGTGTCAGAAGGTGCGCAAGGAAGTTGTGAAGCGGCTCGTGTGAACCAGAGGGAAAGGGGCGCACGGGACTCAACGGGATTGGTCGCCGGAGTGAGCTCTGTCTGCGGCGGTGCGAGGATGATTGCGGCAGCTGGGGCTCTTTGCTCGAGTCCGGGGAAAATGGAGCGAAGAGGGGTTTAAATAGCATGGTCGAGCGAGATTTACTCCGGCATTCAACGTGAATTGACGCGAATCAATACAGGAACGGCCGTGATTTGGGGAAGAACACGTCATGGGTGGAGATGACGACGCCGTGGGCCACACGGTCACGAGAGAAACAGAGAGGTGGGTCATGTCGGTCACTACTCGGCGGTGCGGGTGTGAGTAAAGAAAACGGTTCATGGTGGGTTGTTGGGCTTAGTTGGGCTAGATTCACCATAGCTTATTTTTTCCTTTTAGCCTTTTTCTTTTTATATTTGATTTTTTTGAAATGATTTTCAACTCCAAATCAAATGAGTTTGAATTCAAATCTTCTCTAGGTTTTTATACTGCAAACCTTGCACTCAAATGTGTGTCAAACACTACTGTTTACTCAAAACACTTTGATCAAATGAAAATAAAAATAAAACCAAGACTTTATGTGATATATACAATAGGCATAATATTGGTTTTATTTACTCATTTTGTTTTGAAAACTTTGCTCAAGCTTTTGAAGGTGCCTAAGTTTGAATACAAACCTTACTGAACCAAAACAAGTATTCTTCTTATTGGAAGATAGCACTAAGGCTAGAGTAAACTTACATGAAATAATAAGCATATATGCTTCTGTTTTGAAGTGATTTGTTTGAAATGAAATTTATATGATCATGGATGCATGGATGATATGCATGAGTTTGAAACATGATTTTAGGGATGTTACATGTATTATCTAGGAAATAAAACTAGAGCAACAATACGAGTACTAGAGAAAGCTTTGCAAGATAATAAATAACAAGAAAGTAAAGCTAGTTGTTGCAGCAATAAAATACACTAAACTAACAAAACCATGAGTGTGGAATAGTGGTGGTAATTGTGGTGGCTTTGTCCAAGTTTAATTGGCGAATAAATTGGGTTCATTGTCTTCGATGCAGTTTTCTTTGTGGGAGAGGCTAAATATACATGCGCTTCACTACTTGGAATTACATGTACTATATGATTGGATTGTTAGCAAACATCCGTAAATACTAACAATGCATTAAGGTTTCCCCAACCATAGCCTTAAGTTAATGGTCCTCTTACTCCCATACACAATGTTTCGGTTCGCGTCCTTAGGTTTCTGTCACTCCGACAGAACTTCCCCTTCCACTTACATATACTACAAACCCTATGATGTTTAATCCATACACGCACAAATATAATGGACACCAAAGGACTGTACCATATCAACATACAACTCTAATAAACCAAAGATGTTCAACCATTCAATCTAAGAACAAAGAAACTACACAAACATGACATAGTTCGTAGGATTAAAACTTATAGCATCAAACACCATGCTTACATAGGACGGTACAGAGGTGTGTGGGAGGATGAACCACTGCATACTAGGAGGATTAGGTGATGGATATGGCGGTGAAGATGGTGAAGAGGGCGGCGGCGGCGGTGATGGTGCGGGGGACTCCTTCCCGCCGCCGGTATCATGGGGGAGCACCGCCCCTTACCCCCTTCCTTCATGGATTCTTGGGGAAAAACATGGCTTTGGTGGCTGCAAATTCATGGGTGGAGGTGTCTTCCATGAATTAGGTTTCCTCCCTTTATATACCTTCTCGAATTCTCGTCACCCCATCTTGGGCTTCAGTAAATCGGGCCTAGCGGGCCCATACGGACTCGAAATCAGCTAAATTTTATGTCCATAATGTTTTTCGTGAATTTTCCTACAACTTTGTTGTTGAATAGTTTTCCGTTTGACGCTGTTTTCGACCCGAAACGTGACCATCTTCAAAAATAGTTCTGAGATAGATTTATGAAAAATCCCAATTTGACTCCAACAAGGGTTCCACTTGTATTCTTGATAATTCCTACACATCAAAGTGTAAAACAAAAAACATTGTGCACTTTTGGAACTATTAGTAGGTTAGTCCAAATAACTCATGAACTTTATATAAAAAGAAGTGTCAAAAGCATAATAATAGCATAAAACCATAAAAAATCATAGATGCGTTATGGACGTATCAATGTCATGTAAGATTAGCCCGGATCGCTTCATTCCACCATCCCGCAATATGAAAAGTACACAAAAAGAAATCGACAACAAAAGCATTAACACCCACAACAAACATTGTGTTCTACTTGTGCAAAAGACCTACGCATAGAGTCGGCTCTGATGCCATTGTAGGGGTCCATAGCATGGGAAACAAAAAAATTCTATCGCATGAACACACACAAGCCAAGATATAATATACTAGATCGGTACAACGAGTTGATAAAGTACTAACCCTCGAAGATCTAAAGCATTTTAACGAGATACAAATCTCTCGTGGTTGATGTAGTAGTTCACTTGCCAGTCTCAAGATCGCGTAGAGGATCCTTCTGCCCGTGTTCCGGTAGCGCTCCCGCAGTCGGTCACACATACGTACTCGATGAAGACCTTCCTCTCCCTTGTTCCAGCAGGCAGCGGAGGTTGTAGATCTCTCCTCACAATTCCAACAGCACGACGGTGTGGTGGTGGAGGTAGAGGTGAAATCTTGCAGGGCTTCGCCTAAGACGGAGCGGGTATGGTGGAGTAGAGAGAGAGCCTCAAAAACTAGGGTTTAGATGCCGAGGGGTGGAGGTGGACGGTGACTAGGGTTTATCTAGACATCGGCGGTTTAGAGGAGCTCTAGGGCGGCGACGAATTGAGAGGGGGGCGACATATAGCCTAGGGTTTTGGGATGAGGGGTAGGGGGCGCCCTACCCCTCCTTATATAGGTGGGGAGAGGCGGTTTGGGGGAGGGTAGTCCTCCCCCAACTCCTCTTCATGGCCGGCGGCAAGGGAGGGAGGGAAAACCTTCCCCCACTAGGTTTCCTCTCCTCCCTCCACTAGGCTATCATATTGGGATTTGACTTTTTCAAATTGGCATTTGACTTTCAAACTAGAGTTTGATTTCTCTATTCCCATTGCCCAGCCAAGTGACCTAGGAAATGATGTAACGATTCCACATTGGTATGACACATTCATGTACCCTTTCCCTTCCGGGGTGGTGGACCTTCCAGAACCTTCTAGAAGCTTCCGGTGAAAACACCGAAAACATTTCTGAACCTTGGAATTGGACTTTCCTTATATGAATCTTATTTCCGGACCATTCCGGATCTCCTCGTGATGTCCCGGATCCAATTCGAGACTCCGAACAACATTCAGTCTCTTGACTCACATTCCATATCTACTAAATAACATCAAATCCTTAAGTGTGTCTCCCTACAGTTCGTGAATTATGCAGACATGATCGATACGCTTCTCCGATCAGTAACCAATAGAGGAATCTGGAAATTTATATGGATCCCACATATTTCTACGATGACTCACTGATCAAATGAACCATTTACATACGATAACAATTTCCCTTTGTCTCGCGATACTTTACTTATCCGAGGTTTAATCGTCGGTATCTCTGCATATCTAGTTCAACCTCGTTACTGATAAGTACTCTTTACTCGTTCCTGTGATATGTGATCCCTTGTGAACCAGTCACATGCTTGCAAGCCAATTTGATGACATTCCACCGAGAGGACACAGAGTATATCTATCCGTCATATGGATGGACAAATCCCACTCTTGATCCATGCGCCTTAACACATACTTTCAGAATACTCAATGCCACCTTTATAACCATCCAGTTATGAAGTGGTGTTTGATGTCATCAAAGCATCCCTCCGGTGATGGTGATTAACATGATCTCATGGTCGAAGGATTTAGGCTACTATGTATCTAAAAGCTTATAGCAAATGAACTATTTAAATGACTTGATCTTTATGCTACGCTTAACTATAGGAGTGTGTCCATCACAACATTCTTCTAATGATATGACCTTATTATTAACAATATCCAATGTTCATGATCAAGAAACCATGATCATCAATTAATCAACAAGCTTAGTATAATAAGAGGCTTACTAGGGACTTTAACATGTTTACAAATCACACAAGTATTAATGTTTCTGGTTAATACAATTATAGCATGGGATGTAAACATTTATCATAAACACAAAGATATAATAATAACTACTTTTATTATTGCCTCTTGGGCATATCTCCAACAGAGTTTCCGGCGGATCCATTCTTTCGCTGCCCCGCTGGACCGAGAGTGTGGAGGACGTCAACGAGCCGCACGTGTGGCCGAGTACGGAGGTGTCGCCGGTTGTGGCGCCTTGAGTACCCGATCTTGAGATCGTCGCGTGTACACCTTCATCTTCACCGACAATGTCTGAGCGAGAACGTAATCCCTCTAATGGTCTTCGAGAGTGAGTTACTCATTGTTACCATCTCGTAGATGATCTTGGCTAGATAGTGATTCACGTGTAATTTTTTTTTGTTTTCCATGCTACGACCCATCAAATTTAATACACATGTTTCTAAAGGCATAAATAAAAATATCATAAAAATAACGGAAATTCAATCCAAATGAAAAACACTCTTCCTGTGAACTTCATTATACGAGCACCAGATATCTTAAGAGAACGAATGTTAATGTAAGACAAAAAAACAATCCATTTTATCTAGCCTATCGTAACCCTTGATTGTACGAAAGAGACCCATGTAAGCTTTTGTGTGAAAAGAAAGCTATCGATGGCGGATACTGCCCATGTTCTTGCAAATTATGCGAGAATAGAACACAATGTTTCTTCGGCTGCTTGATTGTGACCATAGTGTACACGCACCTGTTTAATAAAGTTGCTTTTTACGTGTGATCCATACTGCTCTCCCTCTCTCTAGAAATAAATGATTTGATTTTGTTAGTTATTTTTGGACTGAGAAAGTACATTGGATTCCATGAGAAATTACAAAAGTGAAAAATCATTCTCAAAGTCCTGAATTCAACTTGAGCGTAGACCAATGATGAAGGCGGATCTCACGCCGCACTGTCCACACCCGAAAGTAGGGACCCAAAGCTTCCGCACCGTACAACCAGTCACCAGCAATCTACCACTTCTGCATGACAACTGGGCCACAATCTATCTGGTCCCCACAAGTCATCGGCTTTCTTCCAAGAATCCCAGTCGAGCTGCACGCGGGTAGCGCACAGAGCAGTGTCCCCTGGGAGAGTACTTCCGTTTCTGACACACCCACCCACCTCCCCGTCGCATCGCCGTCGCGACGGCGCCCCTACAAATACACCGACCATGTCGGCCTCCTGACCCGCCGCCATCTCCCCGATCCCGATGCCCCAGGCCCGAATCCCAACCACAATCACCCGCTTCGTTTTCCTAGCTCGAAGCCTCTGACCCCGGGGGCCGAGGCGCCAAACCCCGCCCTAGGGTTTGGGTTTGGAGTCGGATCGATCCGGCCAGGGTTCGGCGGAGCTTCTTCAATGGGGGATCGGGATGAGGAGGAGGAGCTCCAGATGGCGCTCCGCATGAGCCTCCACGGTTCGCCGCCCGCGCAGCCCGAGCCCAAGCGCAGCAAGCCCCCATCGTCCGCCGGGGAGTCGCCGGAGGCGGCGGCGCGCCGCAAGCAGCGAGAGCTCATGGCCGCCGCCGCCGAGAAGCGCCTCCGCTCCGTCCCCTCGCCCGCCACCGTCGTTTTGCCGCCGCCGTCGCAGCCCCCGACCGTGGTGGCGGAGCAAACTTCCGCCCCTGAGGACGCCAAGGTGGAGTCTGAACCAACCGTGGTGCCTATGGAGGATGTGAAGGAGGCGGAAATGGCGGTGGAGGTAGAGGTGGAAGTGGAGAAGGAAGGGGAGGAGTTGCCCCCGGACGTTGCTGAGAAGCTCTGGGTCATGGTGTTTGGGATCGGGGTTTCAAAGGCAGTGCTGGCGCAGTGGAGCAATCAGGGTATCAGGTGAGCCTTTTCTTGGCGCTTCTGTTCTATTCGTATGTTCTTATATGTATGAAAACAGAGGGTATACTTTCTGACCTCGATTGAAGGCTTGCTGAGAGGATATAGTTTAGAGAAACGTGGCACCAATCTTGTTTGATTCTGTCCCCGGGCAAACGGGGCATGAGATATGATATGGTATGAGCGATATCCGGACATATATGCTATCTTAGGTTTTACAGTGGAACTATCTGGATAATTTAATCTAGGACTAGGATATCTGAGACAAGCTAAATTCTTCAGTCTATAGATCCTTTCCAAAGGACCGCCTCACTGCCTCGTGTGGCTATGCACTTGCTCATGCAGACTCCTGTTCATTTTTCGCGGAAAGTTGCCTTTGGTAGGTTAATTTCGTATTGTCTTGGAATCTAGCTTCTACTTACATGGTACATGATATCCAGTGCCTTCTACATCTAGTACAACAAACCCAAACAATATGTTTATGAGTAAAAATGTCCTTGTTCAACAGCCAATATAGTTGCGATTTGAAAATCTTGGATGGTTGACTGATCTTCATATTACAATGTACACGCAATGTTCGGTTAGTAGCCCTGTGACCAATAGTATCTGCAATCGTAGTCGAAACCCTGCACGTCGTGTCCGACTCCGACTCGGAGAAAAATTATGGTTTAATATACAAGATGAGCGATATTAGTTCGTATCCCCTCCAATTTCACCCCCATAGTGCGTAATAGTGGTTTTTGGTGAGTTGGTACATAAGACTGAAACCCATCAGTAAGACAGACTGTTACCAACTCACCATCAGTAAGTTTCTGAAACACATTCGAAATAATGAACCTAAGACAGACTGTTGCCATCAGTCTTAGGTTCAATAAGACAGACTGTTGCCAACTCACCATTCGTAATAATGATTTGAACCTAAGACTGAAACCCATCAGTAAGTTTCTGTTCTGATGATGCTGTCGTTTGCACGTGAGCCCTCTTGTTTATAGTAAGGCATGAGGATGGACATCTAAGTTGGAAAGTGCGTTTATGAGATTATTGGTTCTAGTGTCTCTGAATCTCAAGGATTTGATGTCACTATGATTTAGTGTTCCGTGAAGACAGACTGTTGCAAATACATACATAAATTTTATATAGTAGTTGTTTCTGCTAGGTGTAGGATAATCATGATTCAAAGTGATCATATGTGTATTTGTGAGGATCAAATCGAGGTAGGAGACTAAGAGAACAA
The DNA here is from genome assembly GCA_030063025.1 of Avena longiglumis. NCBI lineage: Eukaryota > Viridiplantae > Streptophyta > Magnoliopsida > Poales > Poaceae > Avena > Avena longiglumis. The sequence goes on from CP125976.1 coordinate 515,673,327, forward strand.
GAGCTAGCCCTGTGGTTACACATATTGGCAAGTGGACATGCTTAACTACTCACGAACAGCATATAAAAGGAACATCGCCATAACGTATATGGAAATCAGAACTATGGGTGATTAATAAATACGCCATGCATAGAAAAATAAAGGGCACACAATTTTTCTTTTCTCGTGGAAGATTGTATGTTGTGCACGGAGACTACTGATGTTTGCAATGCCTTGCATTTACTTATTGCTCTTCCACTTCTGCATTGATGACTTAACGAGGGTAGCGTCTGCATTTTTCAAGGCAATTACAGGATTTTTTAATATATTGTTGCACTTTCAATTGCGATAATGAAAATTAATTGCCGTGGTCGTGTCTCTGCAGTGAACTATCCATGCTATAAATGAGCTTTAATTACTAGTAGATTTTTCCATTGAGCGGATTATATTGTTCAGTTGTTCTGATGGAAGCATATTGATCTATTGAAGTTAGATGTTATAAGGATGAGACAGTGGTTCAGTTTCCTATGCCCTTCCTGCTTCCGCCGCGGTCTGAAAGCCGATTTTGACCGGTTACCAGTGGGAGTTGGTCAAATTTTGGATTTCCGAAATTTGGTACGAAACAAAATAAAAGGTGTCATCAGTCAAAAATTTCAAGTAGGCTGTGTTAATTCAAGCTTATTGGTGTATCTGTCAAGATATGCCCATATTAGTAGAAGATACTCATAATTAATTCAAAATAAACCATCTGATTTATATTTTTATGGTACTGACCGGTTCCTGGCAGTAAATGGCCCATCACCACTAGGAATGGAACAATGGACAAAGCCATGTGCCATGTGACATGTTGGTTGAAAATGGGCGTTTGGGCATGGTTAGTTGATACTATATTGAGGTCTTATTTTTTCCGAATTTTCTATATTGAGGTCTTAAAAGGTGAAAGGCATATTTGTGAAAATATAGCTACCGGAGTTATGAGTTGACACATGTGGACCTAGGGGTATATAACGGCAATCTGTTTGCAAGGGCATCGACATACATGGATTCATCCTTAAGGTTAATGTAGAAAACAAAGGAAAAAAGTAGGATCTACATGAGTGAACTAGTACAAGTGTAGAAAGATAGGCTCTACAAGAAAACCACCACAAATAGATAAGAGAGGGAAATATATTCAGGAAAGGGACTCTTCTAGAAGCCAAGCCAAGTTTATGGAGGCTCAAGTATTTTGTATTGAACACCAGTATTTTGTCCAGGAGCCCCAGTTTTCCGTCCAAGCTTCTTAGGATTGACTTGATCAACTTTTTTTGTTCCTCTGTATCAATATTGGCTTTCATGTCTTCGCTGCCCACAGCTAAAGGAGACCTTTTGGTTTGGGTAGGTTTATTTGTAACTGACTTAGACACATAAGGTTAAGTATGCCTTTGTCACGATCGTGCTTCAGAGTCGTCTGAGTTAAAAATTTGCTGACTGGTTACCAGTGAGATGCAGATCCATTTCATAAACCCTCCTCATCCGCAGGAAACACAAGAAGCCACTATGAATTAGTTTGACTTGTAACTCTAGCTGCAAAGTAGAAATCTGACCAGATTCGTTGAGGAAATCAACATGCATTTGCATGCTTGTGCCAAAAACTAAATACATATAGTTTCTGGAAATAACATGGCTCTACCATACCTCATATAATCATATCATACCTTCTGTAACTCAAATGAATGCTGGGCATATAATATTTTTTCATCTAACTATTGTCAAAATGCATGCAGGTTTAGCTCTGACGCGGAAACAACTATGGGACTGGTACAACATGAAGGTGGCCCCTGTGGTGTCTTAGCTACAGTGCAGGTGCATATTCCTCGCTTTATCTAATTGTGAATTGTTGAATGTTGTTTTGGGTATTGTTAGTAGTGCCAATAGACGTTCTCCATATTTCCTTTCCTATAGCTTAGTACTCCCTCTGATCAAAATTACTTGTCGCAGTTTTTGGCAAAATGTTGCCTAAAATCTGTCTAGGTTCAATGAATCTGCGACAAGTAATTTGGATTGGATGGAGTACAATATTTCCATCCTTGTTTTACTTCCCATCTACTTGTTTCTGTTGACATAAGTTCTTACATGTATTCTCTATTCCTAAAACAATTTCATTGCTGCAACTCCCATTCTGCAACTGGAAGCTATGGTAACTGGGTCATTTCAGCTTGACTGCCTGAACATTTTCAGCAGTATCAGTACAACTCGACACAGACTAAGCATCCTGTCTAGCAATCCTGATAATAAGAAAACAAATTATCTTGGATCATTGAATGTTGGAACAAACATGTCTAAGTATAGGCTGGAGCGTTCTGCCATTACTTTAAATTTGATAACAAAAAGATGTTTAAAGCTGAGTAGTTTTACCAATCTACCTTTTTTCTATGAGCTCGCCTTGATATGATTTTAAGTCCTATTTTCTGATTTGCTACACTAATTTATCCTGATGAACAAACCCTATCTTTGTTGATCACAAGTCTGAACAGACTTATCTTCGCAAGGGATAGGTAGTACTGCTCTAGCATTCTGCTGTCACAAGTCTATTATTTTCTTTTGGTATCTGCTGTGGAATTGTTTATGCTCTCAGCAAGCTCATCAATTCTGATAACAACTTTGTTATGACCTGTTTTGCAGGCATATGTCCTTAAATATCTTTTGTTTTTCTCTGATAATTTGGGTAACCCAGAGGTCAGTGATCCGTCATATGCTTCGGGGCAAAGACGCTTTTATCAGAGTTCTTTTGCTGCAAGGGATGATTTTTCTTCTCTAACTGAGGATGTAAAGACGAGGTGGTTCCTTTTGCTCCTTAACAATTATGCTGATGTCAGCATTGTCCTGTGACCATTTATCTGTTCAATAATTCTTCAAAACCACTGCTCATCATTATGAAAATAAGAAACTGGCATCTGACTTGTGAGATAAACAACCTGAATTTAAACCTGCGATCTTTCTTAATTAGTAGTTTATTCATGTGTTTGTGACAGATCGCTTGATTTACAACCAAAACATTGTATGTCAGTGAACAATTAGAAACCCTTGCCATTTGCTTATTGAAGCAACAACAATGCTATAGGCATTTATATTTGTTAGAGAACCTAATTACATCCATACCTATTATTGCTCTCATCATTACTAGTTTAGAATAGATATTTTAGATGTATCCGGAAATGTTATTCGAGATGCAGAATATACAGCACTATACTTTCTTAATATTCAAATTAATTATTTTTCATTAGAGCACTGGTTCATGCAATGGTGGAAATTCTATTTTTATGCGGAACCGGGAAAAGAGCTGCTGTGGCATTGATTGGAGGTGTCAATCGTGGGGTAAGTGGACTTGATAACACTAAGGTGCTTATAAGCTTTGAGATGTTTCGAAGTTGATTATACTTCCATGTACAAATGCTTATAACTCTCTCATGGAATTTACTGCAGGAAATCGACGCTTCTTTGGAAGGCCTTTCTGTTGAATCGGCAATTGATTTCCAGAAAGTTCTTAGAATAAGTACATTCACCTCAAGGAAGGATGCATTCCACCTGCTTCTGGCAAACATTCGTCTGTTTGAAAGTCGACTGGGAGCCATGCTATTTCTTATCTCTTCTCTACTCTCGCGGGGATTGGTATGTTGTCCATGTCAAGTTATGTGCATTTTGTTAAATTTTGTTTGCATGATTAAATACATTGCATATTTAAAGGTGTACTTGAACTTCATCATTTAATTCAGGAATGTATCCAAGCAGACAGGGATGATCCAAGCCAACCATTAGTCACAGCTCCATTTGGGCATGCTTCTCAGGTACATATAGCATAGTTGTATACCCCAGCATTTAGCACAATAGGTTTGCTGTAACACCCCTCTTTAGTATCACACTGCCAATTTAACTGGAGCTACACTTACCACTGGCATGTAACCTTTGTTTTGGCCCAATCGGTAGAACTTTCGGGTTAACCCTTTTACAGGCCAAAGGGTGTTAAACTTTACTTAGCAGTTCACATTGTGTCTACTATTGCAATACAGTGCTGACTTCACTTGGATGCTATATAGTATTGAACCGGCATTTATGTACTGATAGTGCCCATTTTTGTTAAATTTGATAATCAATATTATACATCAGGTCAATCCATATGTAACTGCTGTGGTATTTTGCAGGAAATTGTGAATTTACTGCTTTGTGGAGAGGCTGTCCCAAATGTATTTGATGGCAAGATGGACCTTGGTGGTGGTATGTCCCTAAAAGGCATACCGAATGATGTTGAAGTTGGTTTCCTTACCCTTCTGGAATCACTAAATCTGTGCAAGGTTGGTCAGTACCTAAAGTGCCCAAATGGCCTATATGGGTGGTGGGAAGTGAAAGTCACTACACTGTCCTTTTGCCTTAAATCCCAATGTCCAAGAGGAGAATGAGCTGGAAGAGCGAATCCAAAATAAGGAGGGCATTTGATGCACAAGATCAAAGTGGGGGTGGAGGCTTTATTAGTGTTGAGGGATTCCAACAAGTTCTCAGGGAGACCGACATAACCTTTCCTTCTGATAAGCTTGAGGACCTGTGTAATCCGGGCATTATAGTATGGAGTGAATTCTGGCAGGCACTTCTACAGTTGGATAAAAGGTCTGGAGGCATGAAGGATCCAACTGGCCTTATGGGAAAGAAGCAATTCACTATCTACCACTTCAATGGAATCGCTAAGTCTGTGCTCAATGGAAATGCAAATTCAGGAGGCTCAATCCCAGTACAAAGACCTCGGATATGTAAGTTGAATGTCAGCGTCCCACCCAGGTGGACTCAGGATGAGTATCTAGCTGACGTTGCAAGCTCATCGACCAGCGGCAGCAAGGATGACAGTGTTCTTTCTCTTGCTCCGCCATTTCAAACTTGCCAGCATGCACCATTAGTAGACTGCATTAGAACTCGATGGCCACGAGCAGTTTGCAGTTGGGTTGGAGATGTGCCGAGTATTGTCTGATGCTTGGACCTTTCTGCCACTCGTTCCAGCCATGTCACTTATTGGACTGATCTTGAAGATGCCCCCCTGCTTAGCGTACTACTGGAGCTCCCAGAGTGTTGACCGTGCCATGCAAAATTTTGGAAGGCGCTGCTGGTGTTGTAATTGTTTAGTCTGATGAATATATGTTTTCTTCTCCTTGGACATGAACCTTTTTATCGCGTGATTTTATCAGGACATGAGTATTCTTTTTTCTTCTAATTGACACTAGATATATACTCCATTTATGGATATGCTGTTAAATCTTGAGGTAGATTCTTTCGTGTACACAGATAATTTTGTTGTAGTTCATTTTGTACCCGACACAGGCTGAGTGACTATTTCATTAGGCTGAGTGACTATTTCATTTTAAATCCGACAGAGCTGGTAAACGGTTTTATGATGCTTCTTTTCAACCTATTGGTTTGTTACTTTCTGACCTAAAGTTCTGAATCCAAAGTTTTGTTTCTTTTACAGAAGTCAAGATCACTGTGTTGCAGTTTCTTTTCACATGATATTTTGCAGGAAGGCTACTTTTTACTGTTGCTAATGTGCCCCCTCTAAAGTTCATTGCAATAAAAAAGTGAGGGGAAATACTAAACTTGGTTATGAGATCAAGCACATGATCCATCTATTGATATTTTATATGTTTATATTTTTGTCTATGATCAAAACTTACTTTTTTTTTTGCATCGAACTTCAGTGCTTTATTCAAATAATACCAGCTCCATCAGCCTGGAGACTAGTAACAACGAAACTGGGGGGAGAGTACATCCAGCAGTCTCAAGCCGTCAGTGTGCAAGCGTGCTTGGCATAAAGATGGGCTGGGACATTAGCTGATCTTAGTACATGTTGAATCACAAACGAACTAAAGGAAAAGGAAAGCCCTTCGATTCATGTAGAACAGGTGCTACAACAGCGCAGAACCATTGTGCGAGTCCCAGAGGTCACAACCTCTTTGCAGCCAATCTCCATCACCACTCAGCGTAAATCCTTGAAGCTTTGCGAAAATCACACCATCTCGTAACGCCAAAGCTTCAACAATCATCGGGTAGATAACCCCAGGGTAGGGTTTGCTCCATGATGCAATAAAGGAGAAAGAATCCCTGACAATACCTCCTATCCCCGCTTTGAAGGAATCAAAAGCAATGCCGACATCAGTGTTGATTTTAACCAGCCCAGCATCAGGTGGCCTCCATCCATATCCCGGCAAAATCTTGGCATGTTGCTGAGGCAAGTCGAGCACTGCCAAAGCCTCTTGGGTCCTCTTCATGGTCTGAACATGATCCAAGCTGCCCCTATCACGGGTAATATTATTGCGCGACGTTTAGATAGCCCACATGATTGTCACAATCTTTGCACGATCACCATCAACAATGATCGGATCACAGATGATATCTCTAGTCCATGTAGCCGGGTGAAGCCGTGGTAATTTAATATCAAAACAAGCCCATGCTTCCCGCCAAAAGTATATTTTTTCTTGATCTGTATATGTATATTGAATTTGGATTTGGTACCAAGTACATCTCGTATCCATGCGCTGCCGTTCCAACCGTTCGATCCGATCGTCTGAGCAACACAAGCGCAGCAAAGGTTCCCCTCCCCTCTCGCCACGCCGACGATTAGTCCTCGGCGGAACCCCCTCTCTCCGACTACCCCCGCTACTGTTCCTGAGTCCTAACCCTATTCTCCTCCTCCTTCTCAACCCGCAGCTTCAAGCGATCGGACCTTTCGACTCTCCTCCCACCGAAACCCGACCACCATCGCGGCGCCATCCCCGCAACGCGCCTCTGCGCCACGCCACCTGAAAAACTTACAGATCCACTCTTCGCCGCATCCTGCATGCCCAATCCTGGTTCAACCTTACCTGAATCCTGATGTTGTCCGGAGTAAGCCGGGACTAAGAGGGATTAAGAGGCAGTGGGGTAAATCTACCTCAGGAATGGAGAAGTGCCAATCATTTTTGAAGAGATTTCTTCGTCCAAGGTGCCAAGTTGTTGAAATTGGGGTTTAGTAGTTTTCTGGTAAGCTGGTGGAAATATTCATGTTTTGTTTGCTGAGATTTACATAAACATGTTGAGTCAATATATCTCAGCCACTAGATTGCAGATAAGGGTGAGTCAATATATGAATACAAGATACTTCCATGCTATTGCCAATGCCAAGCATAAGAAGAAACTTATTCACTCTTTGGTTCAGGATGAAGGTATGATTGAGGGACAGGAGCAGCTAAAATCTTACATTACAAAGTATTACAAATCATTGTTTGGGGCACCACCAGAAAATTCCATATCACTGGAGGAATCCCAAACATATGGTATTCCCCAGGTTTCTGTTGAGAAAAACAAGTTTCTAACCGCTCCTTATACGGAGGAAGAAGTTAAGAAAGCTATTTTTCAAATGGAACATAATAAAGCACCAGGACCTGATGGCTTTCCTGCTGAATTTTATCAGAAATTCTGGGAAGTTATTAAGGAGGATTTGATGCACTTGTTTCATGTTATGCATGAGGGTCAACTTGATATTTTCAGACTGAACTTTGGCAATATTATTTTGCTTTCTAAAGTTATTAATGCAGAGCGAATACAACAATACCGCCCGATCTGCCTTCTTAATGTGAGTTTTAAAATATTTACAAAGATGGCAACGATTAGGCTTAATTCAATAGCTGATAATGTTGTGTGCCCTTCTCAAACGGCTTTTATGCAAGGAAGAAACATCTTAGACGATGTAGTAATCCTGCATGAGATAATTCATGAACTACATTCAAAGAAATTGAATGGAGTAGTGTTCAAGATTGATTTTGAGAAAGCGTATGATAAGGTTAATTGGTCTTTCCTTCAGCAAACACTCCGTATGAAAGGTTTTTCTCAGGAGTGGTGCAATCTCATTCAGTCCTTTGTTTCTGGGGTAGTGTTGCTATAAATGTCAATGATGACATAGGCACATATTTCCGGACAAACAAAGGATTAAGACAGGGGGATCCACTATCGCCTATATTATTTAATATAGTGGTGGATATGTTGGCTATCCTTATTGAGAGAGCTAAGGATGATGGTCAAATTGAAGGATTAGTTCCACATCTAGTAGATGGTGGACTATCAATCCTTCAATATGCCGATGATACAATACTTTTTATGGAGCATGATCTTGAGAAGGCTAAGAATCTGAAGTTAATACTTTCAGCTTTTGAGCAATTATCAGGACTGAAAATCAACTTCCGTAAAAGTGACTTGTATTGCTTTGGCAAAGCTAAAAATGAGGCAAATTTATATGCTGAGTTATTTGGTCAGCCACGGGCTCTTTCCTATTAACTATCTGGGTATCGATACATTATCGGCGTCTCACGATAAATTGAATGGAGGGGTTGAGGAAAGACTACAAAAACGTCTTAATAGTTGGAAAGGAAAACTACTTTCCCTTAGTGGAAGACTTGTAATCATTAATTCAGTACTAACTAATATGGTACTATATATGATTTCATTCTTTCATATACCAAAAGAGGTTTTGAAGAAAGTGGATTATTTCTGCTCAAGATTCTTTTGGTAAGGGGATGAGGTGAAAAAGAAATATCGGCTGGCCAAATGGACTGTGGTTTGCTGACCAAAGGAATACGGTGGACTTGGCATACATGATTTGCAAGTTAAGAACACTGCACTCCTAGGTAAATGGCTGTTCAAACTTCTTTCAGAAGAAGGAGTCTGGAAAATGTCACATCCCAAGATTTTGAAAATTGGTACTAGAATTTTTTTTTTTGCATGTTGTATGACATTCATGAGCATTGCATTGCATATTTGCATCAAGAAAAATTCCTAAATAAAAATAAAGGACTAAAACCCCAAATAGTATGTGCCACTTTAAAGGGAATTAAATTGGCTTTATAAAAACCCATTGTTGATAATGCAGCGATTATTGCTAAATTATAGCCTAAAAAAATCCAATAAATATTACAAAAAATTTAGAAACAAAATTGAGCTCATTTGGAGCTATTATGAAAAAGTTATGGAATAAATACAAACAAATAAAGATATAAATAAAATGAAATATACAAGGATTTATAAACCCACTACTTGCAAACTAGTAAAAAGATTACAAATATGATCCTACAATGATCTATTCGATTTTAAAAAAATTTAGAAACAAGAATCATGTTGTTTGGAGTTCGTATGCAAAAGATATGAGAAAAACAAGTAAATAGAAAAAGAAAAAAAGAAGAAAAAATCTAACGGGCCGGCCCATCCTGGACCGAACCAGCCAGCCATGATCGGTGTCCAAGATGCTTTAAAAAGCGTGCGAAACAGTTTTGTCAAACCTATCTCTATTCAAACAACTATAACTTTTTATCTACAACTCTGAATCGACTTCCGTTTGTTTTTACTTGTTCCCTACTTTAAGGCCTATCTCTAAACCATCCTAAATCTTCATATAAACTCGTGGAGCCACAGTTGTACGAGTTTCCCTTCTCAAAATCCCGAATCTACACATGTCCGAATTTTATTTCGCTTTCTAACCCATATAGACTTCGTTGTTTGCATTCGGCCAAAGAACGAAAGTTGTAGAACTCGTCGAAATCTTTCAATTCCGATAAACCTCACCTCTTTTCATCCACCATAGCCTGAGAATTTCGCACCGCAATATTTCAGATATGACGGTGTAAATCCAAGATGTACTCGCGCTCGTTTCTTCAAATCCAAATTCCTTTGGTGAGAAGGTAGGACTAATGATTCCCCACAACTTTCATGTTCTAAGTTTTTCGATTTGACCTATGGATTTATCTCTCTAACACAGATCTATTTCTTATCTATTCTGAGCCGAAATCGGGTCAATCTCCTCTCCTAACCACTAGATCTCATCCCAACGGCCAGGATTAGATCGATTCCGCGAAGGGGTACGAGCCAACCGGATCTCGCCACGTGTCAACGCCAGGTCAGCCCCGCGTCCCAGTCAGCATAGAATATTCCCAGGGAATATTCCCTGTAGATTTGAAATTGAATTTAATTTGCAGAAAATTGTGTAAACTTACAAAAATCATATAAAAAGATCCGTAGAACCAAAAATAGCAAATAAGATATCAATGGATTCAGAAAAACGTGTAGAATATTAATATGGCATTAGATTCAACTTTTACTGTACGTGGTTACTGCAGTAACTTAATTAGTTTTAATGGTCTTTTAGGTTAATAAATTCATAGGAAATTATCTGTAACTCCGAAAAATATGAACAATATATCAAATTGAAGCTACTATAATTTAGATTAATAATATCAGGTTAGATCTAATCTTTACAGTACATATTTACCGTAATGATTTAATTAGTTTTAATGGCTTTAGAAATCATTAAATTCATAGTAAATTTATACCGATGGAAAGCTGGTTCCATGTAGATCATCCATATGCAAATGGTTCAGGCAAATACTGTAAGGTTTCGCAGTAATTAAATAAATGGTTTAATGGCTTATTTAGAGTAATAAATTTATAAGAAAATAAATACTATTCAGAAAATTGTAAATAATATGTCCCTGGAATCACAAGAATGTGTAGAAACCAGTTTCTGAATTAAAATTTATAGGTATGCGAGTCATTATAATGTTAGGAGCATTATAATACATTCTATAGTATTTTAACTATTTAAAAAGATCTATAATATCGATTAGGGTGAATCTAAGCAGCCTACTCTTTGGTTTTGTATTAACGTCCTCTATCCAGTAAACCCAAGAAACAAATTTAATTCGATAGATTAAAACATCTTTGCGTTATGAACTATTAAAACCCTATATTAATAGTAATTATTAATAACAAGTACTCCATTGCATTAATTGGCCTCTTGCATGCATCATATACTTACATTATTGTTTAGAAAAACTAGTAACAACCATTGTGACTTATTAAATTGCCTGCATTTGTTGCATTTGTTTGATCTTTATAATACTTTCTGGTATTTAAATTGTTTGCTAAAATAGATTGCGAGGAGTGCAGCGATCTTTGATTACAGCGAGTGTTTGAACGACTTCACCAACTACCAAAGGCAAGAAGTAGATGCTACTTTGTTTCATGATATCCTACTAACTTTTTATTGCATTATGCATTGTATTTTGTAGATGCATGTGTAGGGTAATACTAATATCTGCATGTCCTATTATGTAGGATTTTCCTGTAGATGACGGCGACAGATTTGGTAGATGTGTACGCCATGCTATATGAGCGAGCGAGAAATTTGAGGTTACATCACTATAAGTTGTTTCTAAAGTATTTGGTTTAGCGTGAAAAACTCTAAAAACAATTTAATCAATGAATCTCCTGCAGGTGTGATGGGATTGAAATTTTTGGTGGTATCATTGCGGAGAAGGCACCCGGTATCGAGAGAAAGCTGATTGGCTTCTTTATTTTTGCTTAGCTTAGCCCATGTACAACCATGTAATAATGAAATGGGTGTTTGGTTGGACTCTAGATGGGTTATTGGTAACTTTCGAACACCAGCATTATCGAGAGATTTAAATTTGTGTAGGTTGGACCGGTCTTCTTGGCGTCGGGATTGAGGAAAGCCACGCCTTCCCAAGACGGTCTCTTCTTGGAAATTCTCCCCATCATCACCAAAATAGGTAGATACAGAAGCTGGATCTTCCAAGTCCACATGGGTGAAGTGTCTTTACCCACAGCTTTATTAGGGTGTATAATCTAATCGATTAGTAGTGTCCACGGTTATGGACATTTGAGTTGCTTGATATTGATTTCCATGACATGTTACTCGCTTCGTTTCTAATTTCATAGTATTGCTAAATGTTGTTGGGTTAACTAAATTGCAGGATCTTTTCAAAGAAAATAAAAAAGCTGATTTATGAAGAATAGGACAAAGGTATTTGCAAATACAAGCTAGCCACAACTCCACTTGCCAAATATGCATGTAGATGTTAGCACTATTGTCTCCTTAATAGCTCTACTTGTCATACATCTCATGTATTGACCGCTTGAAGGCTACTTGCTACGTTTCATGTTGCGGGGATATTCCGATTCTGATTAATGTCCCGATTTCAGGCCACGGTACTCCACTCGGCACTTGTTCACTAGTGGGAAATTTGAAGAATGGAGGAGTTACTATATTTATGTTTGCTACTTGAATAACATTGAAGCTAGCCTTGAGCTAAGCTTTTATTGTAATAATGATATTACGGATCTTGATATTTATGATACCGCGGATATTTTGCTATGTTATTCATCTTATTCTATTAATGGGCCAATGAGAACCGATCCGAGGGATTGGCATGTCACATAAAGCTACGGTCTTTTGAGCCAAGTGGTGTTACATAATGATGAGTATGCTCGAACACCGCGTGTGTCCATTGTAGCGGATACGTGACCTAGGTTTGGAATAGGAAATCCATAAAATTATAAACCTGTTTGATTCTATCTATTCTCTTCTTACACTTCTTTCTAGTATCTCTTATCATTTCAATTCTCATACTCTTCTCTTTTATGATATAGAAGGAAGGTTCTCCCCTAACAATGAACTCTATAATTTTTGTACTTATTGATTCTTGTAATCATTCGCTTATATCTTTCCTAAAACCCTCTCATCTTGTTCAAACTTGTAGATGAACACTTATGCAGAAAAGCGCTAGATTAAGAATAGTTAGATGATAACCACCATATAGTTACGATATGACTTAGATTAGATATAGCGATGCGATTGTTCATGAGAACTTGTTTGATAGATTGATTTATTATGTTTAGGTTGTGCTATTTGATACCTTAAAAAAAGTTCAGAATATTTTGTGATATTCCATAATATATTAATGAAGGTTTTGATTAGAAATTAAATGATAGTTTCGATGTAGTTTTCAGTATGACACAGCACAATTTGTCACGTCACAATTTTCATATTTTTATTAGTAACTGGGGAAAAATCTGAAAAAAATAGGGATGGTTCAGAAACTCTCTGCTACTTTATACAAAAAAGTTGGCTAAAATTCCTGATGAGTTTAGAGGTGCCCAGAAAAATTAAGTGAACGCTACTCTTTTGTAGTTTCGGGGACAGGAATACATTCCATTGCTTTTATGATTGTAAGTTCACCCCCAAATGAATATTAGTCAATGGAAACTATTTTGTGGTTGTTATACCCACTAAAACCAAAACTTCTGGAACATAAGCGAAACTATTTTTGGATTGAGTGTTGTTGTGATGATTGATTGCTTATTATTGTCAATTGCTTGTTCCATATAGTTATGGGTAGTATTATTTCTAGTCCTTTCTATATATAACATACATGCTATACCAATAGATGTCACCCTATACGTCAATCCTTTGAAATGGAGAAGCTCATGGCATTACAAGCATAGATAGCTACAAGTGATGGTAAGAATACGGCCAATAACAAGCCCACGCCTCGTGAAACCTACTCGGCATTTTAAGATGCTTTGGAACCACCAACATACTCAACCTTTTTTAAGCCTCTCGCATGGCGGATAATTGGTTGAAAAAAAGTGAACAAGATCCTAGTGACTATTGGCTGTCCGGGGTGAAGAGAGAGGTAAGGTTTGCCACTCACTTATTGGAAGGACACTGTAGAAAATGGTGGTACAAGTATCAAGCCACTCACCCCGTAGTACCAAGTAACATGGGACATGTTTGAAAGCATTCCACGATGCACATATTTCATACAGTCATGTACTCACGTCGAGAGGGTTGATTCAACAATTTACGCCAAGGAAAGCATACTATTCGCGAGGTACATTGAAGCTTTAGCAAGGCATCCCGTCGTCTGCGATGGATGATGTGAATTTGGACAGCATACAACGGTGGAGGATGCATGGAGCCATCGACAACGAGAAAACTAACGGGGAGGAGTTAATGAAGTTATACTCTGACCTTGTCCCATCACCCAAGCATCAGCAGTGGAGGATGTTACGAGGAAGGGTTCAAGCTTGCAAGAGTCACATGCGTGAGACTAAGGACATACATACAAGGGCATGGGATCGATGCCCTATTGTGATGAAACCATCTAGTTGGAGAGTGCCCAGCATCCCAAGTCACTTGCTTTCTATGTGAGAGGAGCGATCCATGTCCACTGTTCATTCTTCACCTTTGCCCCTACAACCAAGTGAATAAAGGTCAAGGATGGAGTGCATCAAGCTCTCAAGAAGACCCATGCCAGAATCAAGCCCTATGGTGGAGGGCCAGAAACCAGGCGCAGAGTGCCTCATAAGGCGCTTGCTGATGTGACCACAAAGTGTTGTTACTCATGTGGAGAAAGAAGGGTCATATCTAGTGACTACCCCCAAGAGAGCGAGAAGGTTTCTGAATTTGTGGTGAAATATGAAGAAGAACAGAGAACTCCTAGCCTTGGAGAGACCCATGAAGAGGAAGGCGCTACAACTCCATGCGAGGATATTAGCCGGTTGTTGTGCTACAATTGTAAGAATCCGAGGACATTGTCGTCACAATGTCCGGAAAAGAAGAATGTAAAGGGAAGCATAAAGGAAAGCGGCTATGATGACAAAATAGAAGCCCGGATAAGGGATGCCGATACTTATCTGCTAAAGTCTGATGAGTAGGGACATTATGCCTATAAATGCCCGAGAGAAGGAGCTTCAAAAGCCGGTACCTCGCGACCCGATGAAGTCCACACGGATTTAATCCATACATCCACAGGTTGTAATGTTTAAAATCTACGGTACATCGTGTTCATTCATATTAGAGGCACTCATGGATAAGAATAGCAGATTACATATGAAGTTACCTAGAGGATCAGTGAAGAGAACCCACTAGAAAGGATTGATAGCTTCAGCACACCGATTCACGTTAATTGGATATTAGATGTTGGGATGCCAGTTAGAGTTTTCTTAAAGGGGTTAGCCTCGACAACAAGCGACCATAACCTTGCTAGCCATTAGAATCTGAGATGAGATTCATCTTAAAGAGAAGTTGGTCATCACATCCAAGATTTTGAAAATTGGTACTATAATTTTTTTGCATGTTGTATGACATTCATGAGCATTGCATTGCATATTTGCATCAAGAAAATTCCTAAATAAAATAAAGTTAAAACCCCAAATAGTATGTGCCCTTTTTTGTTCTAAAGGGAATTAAATTGGCTTTATAAAAACCATCGTTGATATAAGCGCAGCGATTATAACTAAATTATAGCCTAAAAAGATCAATAAATATTACAAAAAATTTAGAAACAAAATTGAGCTCATTTGGAGCTATTATAGAAAAAGTTATTGAATAAATACAAACAAATAAAGATATAAATAAAATAGAAATATACAAGGATTTATAAACCCCTACTTGCAAACTAAGTAAAAGATTACAAATATGATCCTGCAATGATCTACATTAGATTTTAGAAAATTTTAGAAACAAGAATCGTAATGAATTTGGGTTAGGTATGCAAAAGATATAAGGAAAACAAATAAATAAAAAAGAAAAAAAAAGAAGAAGAAAAAAAAATCTAACGGGCGGCCCATCGGACCGGACGAACAAACCCAGTATTACCATCATTGTCCCAGATGTTTTAAAAAAAGCGTCTGCGAAAGCAGTTTTGTCAGCCTATCTACTATTAATGACTATAACTTTTTTTATCTACAACTCCCAGATACGACTTGCATTTGTTTCTACTTGTTCCCTACTTTAAAGCCTATCTCTACACCATCACTAAATCTCATATAAACTCATTGGAGCCACATGCGAGGTTTCCCCTTCTCGAAATCCACGAATCTACACATGCTTGAATCTTATTTAAACTTTTTAACCCATCTAGACTTAGATTTGTTTGCCTTCAGCCAAGAAAGCGAAAGATGTAGAACTCGTCGAGATTAATCTTTCAATCCCGACATCAAACCTCACCTCTTTTCATCCACCACATCCGAGAATTTAGCAATATTTTAGATATGGCGGTGTAAATCCAAGATATTACTCGGCATTTCGTTCTTCAAATCAAATTCCTTTGGTGAGGAAAGGTAGGACTAATGATTCCCCACAACTTTTTATGTTCTAAGTTTTTCGATTTGACCTTATGGTTGCTCTCTAACACATGAATCTCTTTCTTGTCATACATTACAGTAGAAATCGAATTTGATCTCGCCTCTAACAACAGATCTCATCAGCGAGGATTAGATCGATTCAGCGAAAAGAATGCAGAACCAACGGATCTACTTACGTGTCTACCATGGAGTCAGCCCAGTACGTCGGTCAGCATATAGAATATTCCCAGGGAATATTCCTGTGAATTGAAATTGAATTTAATTCGAGAAAATTGTGTAAACTTACAAAAATCATATAAAAGATCCAGTAGAAGACCAAAATAGCAAATAAGATATCAATGGATTCAAGGGAAAAAGCGTGTAGAATATTAATATGGCATTATATTCAACTTTTACTGTACGTGGTTACTGCAGCGGTATGCTTAATTAGTTTTAATGGTCTTTTAGGTTAATAAATTCATAGGAAATTATCATGTAACTCAAGAAAATATGAACAATATATCAAATTGAAGCTACTATAATGTAGCTTAATAATATCAGGTTAGATCTAATATTTACTGTTACATATTTACCGTAATGATTTAATTAGTTTTAATGGATTTAAGAAATCATTAAATTCATAGTAAATTATTTTCATATCACAAAAATATAAATGATATACCGATGGAAAGCTGGTTCCATAATAGATCATCAATATGCACAAATATTTCGAAAGAACCAAATACTGTAAGGATTCACAGTAATTAAATAAATGGTTTTAATGGCTTATTTAGAGTAATGTAAATTCATAAGAAAATAAATACTATTAGGAAAATTACCCAAATAATATGTCCTGGAATCTACAAGAATGAAGTAGAACCAGTTCTGAATTAAAATTATACCGAGTATACAGTACGTATAATGTAGGAGCATTATAATATATTACATGATGTGTTTTAACTATTTAAAAAGATCTATAACTCCGATTAGGGTGAATCCAAAGCATACTTGGTTACGTTATTAACGTCCTCTATCCAGTAAACCCAAGAAACAAATTTAATTTTAGACAGTTAGAACAAGCATTAAAACAGAACTATTAAAAACCCTATATTGAAAGTAATTATTAATAACAAGTACTCCATTGCATTAATTGGCCTCTTGCATGCATCATATACTTTAGTATTGTTTAGAGAACTAAAGTAACAACCATTGTGACTTATTAGAATTGCCATACATGTATTTTATTTGCATTTGTTTAATCTCCTTGTGTACTGTATTTATGTTATATTTGTATACAATTGTTTGCTCGATAGATTGCGAGGAGGAATTTGCAGCGTCGCATGATTCTGTGTTACAACGCAGTGTTTGAGCGACTTCACCAACTACCAAAGCGAAGTAGATGCTACTTTGTTCATGATGTTATCCTACTATTTTTCATTGCATTGTCGTCATATTTTGCTTAGATGCATGTGTAGGGTAATACTATACGCTATGCTGTGTCCTGTATTATGTGGTAGGATTTTCCTGTAGATGAACCACCCGTTTGGTAGATGTATACTTAGCCATGCTATGATGAGCGAGGGCATCACTATAAGTTGTTTCTAAAGTGTTTGTTTGTGAAAACTAAAACAACTTAATCAATGAATCTCCTACAGGTGTGATGGGATTGATAATTTTTGGTGGTATCATTGCGGAAGAGGCACCCGGTATCGAGAAAATGATTGGCTTCTTTATTTTGTATAGCTTACGTATTAACTGACCATGTACAAATAATGAAATGGGGCGGTTGGTTGGATTTCGATGGGTGTGTTAATAACTTCCGAACCCAGTATTGAGGAGATGTAGAATTTTGGTAGGTTGAATGGACCGGTCTTGGCGTCGGGATTGGGGAGGCACTACTTACCTGAGCAGGTCTCTTCTTGGACTTTCCCATCATCACCCAAATGAGGTAATTGATAATCACAAGGCTGGGCTGCCAGAGTCCATGAGTAAGTGTACTTAACCCTGCGCGGGTGTATAATCTAATCGATTAATAGCGTGTCCCAGGTTATGGACATTTGAGTTGCTTGATATTGATTCCATGAAATGTTCTCGCTCATTCTAATTTCATAATTGCTTTAAATGTTGTTGGGTTAACCAATTGGGATCTTTTCAAAGAAAATTAAAAACTGTTTATGAAAGTAGGACAAAGGTATTTGCAAATGCAAGGTAGCCATAGATCCACCTGACAAATATGCATGTAGATGTTAGCACTATTGTCTCCCTTAATAGCTCTACTTGCCATACATTCCATGTATTGACCCTTCCGGGGCTGCTTTCGTTTCATGTTGCAGGATATTCGATTCTGAGGTAATCCGATTTAGGCCACGGTACTCCACTCGGCACTTGTTCCTTGTGGGCAATTTTAAGAATGGAGGATTTACTATGTACTATGTTGTTGCTACTTGAATAACATTGAGCTAGCCTTTGAGCTAAGCTTTTATTGTAATAATGATATTCTGGATCTTGATATTTATGATGCATTATATTTCTTGCTATGTTATTCATCTTATTCTATTGTGGGCCAATGAACCCGATCCGAGGAATTGGCATGTCACATAAATTCTGGTCTTTTCGAGAACAGTGGTGTTACGACAAACCATTTTGTGGAGGAAATATATTGGATCCAAAGCTTTGTCCCAAGTGATGCAGTCAGGAGACTCACACTTTTGGGGCGCGGTGATGGCAGCCATAAAAACAGTTTCTACGCTTTGGTTTTTTAATATTGGGATGAATCTGAATTAGGTTACGGGAAGACAAATAGGCAGCCCAAATGCCCTTAGAGAACAATATCCTGCTCTATACTCGATAGTTAGGCATAAAGGGATACACTTTTACCGAGGGTAATGGAATATAATCCTCCTAATGTCTCTTTCCGTAGAAGTCTAAAAGTAAAACTTCTTTTCAGCTTATGATTCAGTGGATTTTGGTAGATTAATGAGGAGAAGGTACATGGTGGGGCTTAAGTGGCAATCTGCTTTGTCTTCTATTCTTTTTAGCTTCTAGGCATTTGGAGCTTGTTTGATGGGTTGAGAGGTGAAATGTCGCAATACCCTAAATTCCCCATTTTGTATGCTAGTTTTTTAATACAAATGAGATAGAAATGAATCTGAGACAAATGAGATGATACCATACATTAATTTATTACATGCTAGAAATAAATAAAAGTCTTTCTTAGTGATTCAACTATTACAATTCGAAGAATACTTCTCGGACAACTAAACTTTCAGTAAATTCCTTTGTCAGCGTGTCATGTACATAGCGTCATCGGAAGAAGATAGAGGCGTTTCCCCGACATAAGATGCACTATCCTCCATATGGATATATGAGCCTCGCTTCAATTGTGTCGAAATGGTCATCATATAGTTTACTATCCCTGCGAGATGGAAGTTATGCAAACACATGCATACGGTGATGATCTTTTGGTACTAAGTCTCTTCATCAGGATAAAATGGTATAGAAAGAAGAATAAGCCACTTCATCTTAAGAACACCGTGCTCTTTCAATAGCATTTCCGTGAGAGATGAATGAAAGATGGTTTAATTTCTCACCATGTTACGTGGGCGCTTCCTTGGAAATCGGGAATATGGTAGCGTTGCTCTTTGAATGGGGCAAGATATGCTTGGGTTCTGTTGGGATATCCAGTCGACAAGATAGTATTTTCCTAAAGTAGCAAAACATCGAGAACATAACTATATACTATGAGAATAAATTATGTGTACATGAAATGCGTATGCAAAAATATTCTGGTAAGGGAGGTGTGGATAGTTGGCGAACCTGGGCGAGCATCAGTCCATACGATTATCACCCAGGCAGATCAGGCCCATCCGGGGAACAGCAAATGTAAACTGAGGTCAAAATACAAATTACAGGGCGTTGACTTGTATAGCCCTTTTCTATTAGTGTATCTTGCTTGTCCTTCTCAACAACTAGAGCGAAATATATGTATTTCCATCAATTGCTCCAATAGCATTCTTGAAATGGGGCCAAAATCTTGGTTGTCAATTTTTTCATGAACTTGGGTGAAAGTAGAGGATCATGGGGTCAATGTAATCACATACTCTGGTCTAGGTCTAACACCTCCATGAAACTTCCCTCACGGCCGGTAGAAACACTACGCTCAAAGCTTGATCTGCAGCCTGACTGTGGACTCGGTGCCCCAACATCCATAGAAGGCTAGTGATTCTATGCCGACATCTGAGGAAAGTCGACTTTAGAGTATGTTAGCAACAAGAGTTTCGCTAACGTCGAAAACTGACCTGCTCATTCTGAAACACTTGTAAAATTTCTTTGCATCCTTCATCCTTTTCCTCAGCCCATTTGTATCCCTGTCACCAAAACCCGTCCTTCTAACCGCATAAGGTGCCTTTTCACCCTCTTCTGCAAGCACAACGCAAGCATGTAGTACATGTCCAAATCATCATCTAATAGAATCATCATCATTTGAATAATTCATGCATGCATTATAAAAAAATATGCATAAATCATTCATATTTAAGTACACAAAAATACTCAAACAAATAAAACAATTGGGTCATCGTAGAGTTTCAAAGCAGGAGACAAGTTACTAATAAATAAAATATGAATTGTCAGAGATACAAAGTTCAAAAGTAAAATAAAATATAATAACCACAGATACAAGCTCAAAATTGAAATATAAAGAGCGCATCTCATCCTAAACCAACTAACATTATACTGCTCCCATGTCATCCTAAGCCACTCAAGCCTACTGTCGGTGTAGCATCCTCCTCCGAAACAAATGAATACATCCGATACTCCTGTAGGAGTAAAACGACTGTGTGGCATAGAATTATTCTAACATCCGAAACGCTCCATCTTGAAGCGATTAGTAACCATCGCTAATCTCCTGCGGTAGGAATCATACATCCTCCTTTCTTTCAGGAGATGTCACGAGTTCCTACTCTTCTTCCTCCATCAACCTCATCTTTTACTCCTTCTTCTCCTCCTTCTTTCCAATGAGCTCATCCTGCGATCGAACCTCCGAGCACTCCAGTTTTCGCCTTTGAGTGTTAATTGTGGGGGCTAAGGTAAATCAAGGCATCTTAAGCTTGTTCTTTTTATCTTGTACTGCCTTAAAGATTGAAATATTAGTATCCTCAAATCACCTTCACAACCCTGAACCTTCAAGATCCTCAACATTGACAACATTGATGCGAAGCGATAGCCATAGCAGCTTCGGTCATGCTGAGATGATGGAGCACCCTATGATCGCATTGTCTAGCGTTCTTGTCAAATGTTGTCTTCAAGTCCTCCTCATCTTGGTGGGGCTGTCACGAAACTTGGCTGCCTCACGGACACATCGCATTCATAAAGAAACATCAATGCAACATATAAGAAAAAACACATAAGCCAAACATATAAAAAGTGCCTGCCAATATCATTACACATATCTCAAGTTCCACCAACCCGTCATCGACATCAATGGTATGGTGATGGGATCTCTTCCTGAACACGATGCATGTTAAAACAATCCTTCCAAGCAGTTAATCTTTTTTCAGTGTGTCCGCCCTATTTTTCGGTGACTCGAACATAGTTTCTCTTCGTGCGCTTGTTGAAGTTTGTTTGTCATATTGGCTTTACCATTGGCATTCAAAACGTGCTTAGAAGACTGATTATGTTTATTTACTTCTTGATGCACCGCGTCAAGAAATGCGATGGCTACCGCATCAATTTGCTTTCACAATTTTCACCTTGTCTTTCTACATACATACCATAATAATAGCAATGGAAGATTTTACACTGTTTCTGCAAGAACAATAACAATGAAAGAACAGGTCACACATGTTCATCTTTACCTCAGTCTTTTTTCAAGTTTTGTAATTAAAGGAAATCAATATAAGGTAAAACAACACAAATCTGGAATTACACTCATACCATAATTTGGTCCTACAATGAACTACAATGTTCATCTTTACCTCTAGTCCTACAATGAACTACAATGGAATTCCACTCATGCTAGGCCAGATCGAGTCTTGCACTTTGGTCAACATACATAAATAGACTACAATGAAATTCATTTGCCCATGTCTAATCAGTTTAACAACTAAACTAGACTAAAATCTTGTATTACTACCAATATCTAAAATTAAAACCTGACAGGGGAACAAGGAAGCAGGGAATCGTTACAGGGCGGTGAGAGGCCATGACGGACATCGAGCTCAGATTGGGAGGAAGAGATGCAACAAGCGGGGCAATGATCGAGAGGCTGAGCAGCGGCTCGAGTCATGGCGTCAGCCAGGCAAGCTGTGAGGCCGGCAGAGGCGTGGCGGGCGGGAGGGAGGCGGCGGGAGGCGAGGCTGCAGCGGGCGGGAGGCGGGGAGGGAGGCGGGCGGGAGGCGGCGGACGTGGCGGCGGCGGAGGGCTGGCGGCGGCGAACCCTATCTCGATGCGTCGATGTGTGCGAGGAAGAGCTGTCGGTTCGAAACAGGCGTTTTTTCTTTCTCCTCAATCTTGCAGTGGCATTTGTTTGTAAATCGAGCAACCAAATGTCTAAAGATAGACAGCCTTTCGTTTCACTAGGGAGAATCGCGAATCAGCGGAGAAGCCAGTTCGACCCGATTCACGGTATAGGAAAAGCGGATTCTGGTGAAATTAAGCTAGACAAAATCTAACCCCTTCTTTTAAGCTTTTACGATTCTGGGTCCAAAATCTCTTTGAAAAGCTAAAAGAATCAGCCTAATTGGTCCTAGATTACTATCATGGAACAATCTCTTATTGAGACGTATATGATCTGTTGTCGGATGGGTGACAATTTCAATGGAAACTATTACATAATGGTAAATTTTCTGTTGATTTGTTTTATAGAGCTTTGATCCAATCAAATATTCCATTGATGATAATAGTAGAATTTGGAAAATGAAAATACCCATGAAAGTATTTGCTTGGTATCTTAGAAGGTAATTCTTACAAAAGATAATCTTGTTAAGAGGAATTGGCAAGGAAGCAAACAATGTGTCAGTAATCATAATAAGACAATTAGACACTTATTCTTGAGTGTAAATTTGCTCGTACTACATGGTCAATCACCCAAGTTACTTCGGTTTATCTCCCCTTCATCGGTTGCTAATGTTTTTGGCAATTGGTTGAATGAGATTGATGATAAATATTGGACTGTTTTAGGGTGGAGTGCTTGCCATTATTTGGTCGCTATGGCTATGTAGGAATGACAAGATTTTTAATAATATAATGTCTTCTACATTGCAGGTTATCTTCGGACCACGACAATCCTGCGATCATGGATAATTCTTCAACGGATGGAGTTCAGACTTCTTTCGGAAGAGTGTAGGCGTTTGGGCCGCCGTGGCGGATATATTTTCTAAACATGGATAACAGTGACTTACGATTAGAGATATCATAGTCACAACCCGTTGTGCCATGTATCGTTGTACTTGTTTTTAGTTTACTTCTGGTTGTAAGTTGAGAGGATTTTCGGTGTATGCATCCTAGTTGCGAGAGTGTTCATTGCTTTGAGTAATAAAACGTCAATTTCTAAAAAAAGGGTGATTTTGCTACCAGAAGTTGTGTGCAAGCCTATATAGGTGCTATTGGTCTGTCCTAGACTCCTAGTCCAGCTGGCTTCTGTCAGTTTTCTCTTGAGCATTTTCACATGGTACACACTAATTCTCTTTCTAAATTGGAACAGAAAAATTCCTGCCACTTCCCGAATAAGAAGGATTTGGATATGAAACAGACAACGAGCAATAGTAAAACATGGTACTCTAGCTGTGCCTGCACCCATTTTACAAGAGCATGGACGACAAATAACTTATTGTAAAAATACATGTGCTTCTGCTATATTAAAGAGTGTCATCGACCTTTGACGAGAGTCCAAAACCTTGCTATGAATTGTACAACAATATATTGCTGAAGAACACAGTTTGCCTGATCTCAGTTCATATGTATCAGAAGTGCTAACTCTCAACTGGTATTTCAGGGTCTAAACAATCACTGAGGGGAAGGTGCTCCATGGTTGCAGCAACCTGTCCTCATGAAGCTCTGCACAGCCTCAGGTATGTTGCACTTTCCATGTCTCTTGTGAAGCTTCTTCCAGGTACCCATCAACTACTTGCACGTATAGAAGAAAACATAGTTAGAAATTATAGTAAGGAATGTTGATGTTCTATAGGATTTAATCAGTACTATAGAAAATGTGCTTGTGACAAAACCCTGTGTGCTTGGCAAATTGGCATGTCTCAGCAAGACAACAAATTGTGCTCGAATTAAGATGTTTGCGTAGATAAAGTCATGCTTACATTCTGAGTGTGAACTCCCTGCGACAGCTTGAAGTAGTCTTGGCATTGTGGGTATGTTGACCTCAAGGAGACCGAAATATGTTGTAGTGTCGTTGTATGCTGAACTATTTTCATTTTATGTTAAACTGTGTTTAAATTTATGCCGAACTAAACCGAACATTGCTCTGTATTCATATTATGCCGACTATGCCGAAAACTGGTTGAATTTGAGCCAAATTTAGACAAAAAAACCGACCTACAAACTCGGGTTAGAAACGCGAGTGAAAAACTCGGTGTTCCTAAACTTAAAACTTATTTCGTCTGGCCAAATTTAAATCCGAATTTCTGCATGAGAACGAATGATATTAATCACGCCACCACGATCCCCATCTGTACAAGGCGAACGGTCAACTGCTCCCTTGCCCCGATGGGAGGCAGAAATATATCCCCGAAGCGTAAGGTCAGCCCGTACAATAGACGTTATACTATATGTTACGGTTCAGATCCAGGGCCGAATGGGCCCAACTCCCCGCCCTGTAGAAATTCAGAAATCGGCCAGAATCCGGTAACGACTCAAAATTTTCCTAAGGGGGATACCGAAGCAAGGCTCGTTAGTTAGACACTGGTCGTTTAGGTCGAGAAGAAGGATCGTTTCATCCGCATACTGGAGATGCGAGACCCCTCCTGGGATCAGGTGGAGAACCACTCCCTGGATGTGGCCTGCCGCTGACGCTGCGTCAAGGATTGCAGCGAGCGCGTCAGCAAGGAAATCAAACAGGAGGGGGGAAATGCGAACTCCCCTCCTATTCCTAAAATAGGGGCCTACAACCCCATTAATACTGATCGCCGTCTGTCCGCCAGAAACTAGTTGCATAAGCCAGTGAACAAGTCCTGAATCGAAACCCTTTCGAGTCAGCACCTCACGAAGAAACGGCCAGCTAACACGATCGTAAGGTTTCTCGAAATCTAACTTAAGAATGACAGCTCTCATCTTCTTAGCCACTAACTCATGGATGATTTCGTGCAGAGCTAGCGCCCCATCATGGTGAGGCACCCCTTTGATAAACGCTGTTTGGGAGAGGGAGATTGTGCAATGCGCTATCGCAGACAATCTAGAGGCTAGCACTTTGGAGATCAACTTAAAGAGGACGTTGATTAGCACAATAGGACGGAACAGCTTGATGTCATCAGCCCCAGGCACTTTGGGGATTAGAGATAAGATTCCAAAATTCAAACGCGAGATATCAACTCTACCTAGCATAAAATCGTTGAGAATTTTAAGGATTAAGGGTTTAAGAATCGGCCAGAAAAACTTAAAGAAAGCAACAGGAAATCCGTCCAGACCAGGGGCTGTACCAGTTTTGGTTTCTTTCAGAACTGCATCTAGTTCCTCAGGGAGAAAGGTAAGGGCAAGCGCTGCATTTTCTGCCCCGGATACCCTCTGATCTTCCATCCAGAGATCAGGTCTAAGCGAGAGGCAGACTGGGTCTCCCGAGCCCATCAGCTCGCGATAGAAGGAGTAAACGTGCTCTTGAGTCGCCGGGAGATCAGTGATAGCTCCTGCAGGAGTATTCAGAGATTTAATCAGACATTTTCTACGCCTGCCATTCGCTATGGCATGAAAAAATTTGGTATTCGCGTCACCATGAAGCGTCCATTTAATACGGCCACGCTGGCGCCAGTACTCCTCCTCTCTCTCGAAGATATTAACCAGGCGATCCTGAAGATGATACCTATGCGCCCACCCATCCTCATCAAGCCCAGCACTGTCAGCCAACAAATCCAGCTCTTGGATTTGATGGAGGATCGAGGATTTCTCGGCCTTAGCCAATTTGTTAGAATTAGCTGCCCAGCCTTTTAAGGAGCGTCACAGACCATCACCCTAGGCCTGCCAAACGTCAATGGCATCGCGTCTACGAGCGGGCAACAGCAAGAGTTGGGACCATTTATTGGCAACCAAGTTCAAGAAATTGGGGGTGGAGAACCAACCATGTTTGCAGCATACCTTGTAAGTTTCATATATCGGATTATTTTCTATATAAGCCATGGTTAATAGATTGATGTGAACAGAGATAAGATTGACAAACTGCTTAGGAGAACTGACGAGGCTGGAAGTTACTTATGTACAAAACCAATGGGTGCAGAGAAACTTCTATGTATGACCTGATCATCAGGCTTTCAGCAGTTGACATCTCAATCAGCAAGTAGATGTCTCTCAGTACAAAGAGACCATAAATGGTGCAAACGGCAAGTTCATTCATAAGATTAGGTTTCCTTCCTTTCTATTTCAATCCTTCCTCCACCCCTGATCAATGTGTAAAACCTATAACTGGGATATGTCAAGCTTCATGCACTAGCCAACGCAACCAAAATTCTGAACTGAAAAGGACTAGTGCAATCAACTTATACACTTCAACAGGATACACTTTGTTTTATTGCTATCATTAATTCAGTATAACTGTGGAAGCCTAACTGGCAATAATAGTCTCTCCCATGTTTCCCTGTGCACGGCCCTGGCAATGGAAGTGACAAGTGAGCGAGAGTGGACTCTTATTGTACCACTTTACTCGCGCAGCTGCGCATATTGACATACATTGTACGAGGAAATGCAGTGTGACCTTGCACTGATAACTACTTCACCCCTCCAAGTCCATCTTTGTTCTATGATGTGGTGATCTAGTGATCACATTGTTCCGTGAGTATCATAGAAATACTAGTGGGATGCAGGTCTAGGTAGAAACTCTAGCCCTGGGGGTTTGTTTCGTTTCACTCGCTGCAAATGGAAGGTTTGAACAACTTGTCCTACTGGATCATGATCTCCTGTACATTGCTCTAGAAAAGCTAATTCTTAAACTGACACGAGTTTCTGGATATGTTTCCTGTCCAAAAATGCTCGGATAATGTCGACTCGCTATGAATATGGGAATGGGAATGGCGACTTCTGGAACAATGGCTCTTTGCTGCTCTGCAACTTCTCGATAACCTGCAGTGAAATGCAACCTACATGTGCAACATCTTCGTATGAGAGCGTTGAACAAATAGGCAGTGCGCTCTACTGGAGGCCTCCACTCGATATGAGATGTCATATTTGTTGAAGTGTATAAGTGGATTGCACTAGCCATTTCATCAGTTCGGACTTTTGGTTGCGTTGGCTAGTGCATGGAGCTTGACATGGTATCCGAGCCTAAGGTCTCGAGTTCGAGTCCTGGCTTTCGAAATTTATCCTAAAATTGCTGTTGACCCCTCTGTGTCCACGTATAAGCCTCTTGAGTCATACGTGAGTTTCGCGCGCCGTCGCTCTCTTCCGGTTGCACGTGCTGACTTCTCTCCGTCACACGTGAGAGGGGGTGTTGAAGTGTATAAGTGAATTGCACTAGCCATTTCTATCAGTTCGGACTTTTGGTTGCGTTGGCTAGTGCATGAAGCTTGACAATATTAAGCCGTTCATGTACTTTTGACATTTATGATTTCCTTTGGGCTGGGTTTGAATTATAGTTGTCTCTCCCTGGAAAGGAAATTCTGCAACCTTCTTGTCAATCTACAAAACATTTCACAGGATGAAAGGCATTATATATACTTACCTGCCATCCATTGTCCTCCTGTATGTGCTTAAAGTACTGCTAGATACAATTCACTGTAATGTGATTCATCTAATTAATTCATGAACTTTCCCCCATCTTAAGGCTTTGCAATATTAGCACATATTTTTTTCTTACATTTTTAGTAGGCATCGGGCACAACTCTAGGTAGCTTATTGTATGCAACTGCACAAGAACTACTACTTACCCCTGTTCCAAATTAGTTGACACAGATTCGTCGAACCTAGAAAGATTTAGGCAACATTTTTCCTAAATTTGCGACAATTAATTTGGACCGGAGGGAGTAACATTTTGAACATTACATCATATCTTACAAATCGCCTCTCTATCTTACAGAACCTAATAGAAATAATTAATACTAGGAAGATGCAGACTCATTTATTAGTTCATATATACAAAGCGGTTTAACAGAGCACATGCTAAGTTGGCACTTTTATTTCAGGATTTAGACAATCACTGAAGGGAAACTCTACTCCATGACTGCAGCAACCTGTCTTCATGTCAAGGTTGAGCCACCTGGTGCTGTGCGCTGCTTTCGACATCTTTCAGTTTTCCCACCTCTTGTGAAGCTTGATGCAGGTACAAATCGGCTACATGCACATATAGAAGAAAACACAGTTAGGCATGCTACCAATATATGTTGACGTGCCATAGTCTTTTATCAGTATTATACAAAATGCACTTGTGAAAAACCTGATAAGCTTATCATGTCTCTTCTTATATTCTAGGATGTACAGCAAATTTTGCTCAAATTAATATGTTTGCTCAAATAAAATCTTGCTTACATTTTGCGAGTGCATTCTCTGCAATAGCTTGAAGTAGCCTTGGCATTGGGGGCATGTTGAGTTCAAGAAAACCTTCAAGATACTGAACGACTTGACCCATTGTGGGCCGATCAAACTCATCATCTTGAATACACCAACATGCAACCTTGAAAGCTCTTTCCACCTGCTCCAAGTGGACATCACCAAGTAGATTGTTGTCCACCAAACTCCCCACACCCCCTCCAGTAGTTTATTTGCGACTTTCACAGGGAAATAGTCATAATTATCACCAGTTGTACACTGTCTACCGGAGTTCCTCTTTCCTGATAAAATTTCCAACAAAATCATGCCATAGCTGTAGACATCAACTTTTGCTGTAATAACAGTTCCACTGAGCCATTCAGGTGCAAGGTATTCTAATGTTCCTCTCATTGAAGTGAGAACTTGACTGAAATTCCTTCCAAGAAACTTTGCCAGTCCAAAATCTGCGACTTTTGGGACAAATGATGCATCAAGGAGTATGTTCTCTGGTTTAATATCACAATGTATGATGCAATCCCGGCAATTATCATGCAAATAGACCAGTCCTCTAGCTACTCCGAGAGCAATTTGATACCTGATGCTCCATTTCAAGCCTGTGGCGTTGCTTCGAAATAATGGGCTTCAAGAGAACGATTTTGCATGTATTCATAGACGATCAACCTCCTATCGCCCTCAGTGCAGAAACCAATTAGTTTAACTAAATTGATATGCTGAATGGTTCCAATTGATCTTACTTCAGCTCTGAATTGCTTCTCGCCTTGATGAGCACCGTCAAGCCTTTTAACTGATATTGCGGAAGAGTCATTCAGAAACCCCTCGAATACAGAACCAAAAACACCTGTCCCTAGCTTCTCAGAGAAGTTATTTGTCGCACGTTGCAAATCAGCGTACCTGAACATTATAATGCCACCACCATCTTGAAGATTTTTCATCCTGTGAGCACACAGCTGCCTACTCATCAGTAGCAAGAGGAGTGACACAATACCAAAGAAAGCAACACTTGCACCGATGGCAATGCCAATGATTATTCGTCGGTTGTTACTTTCCAACCTTTGCACCTCTTTGCCGGCAAGGCGAAGGTAAATTGTAGCTTGGTTATTACTGCCAATGACCACATTGTCGCTGTTTTTTTTAGATCAAAAGGCCCCCAAACAGGGGATTCACGGTTCCATTTCAAATGAAACCAGCCCAAGAAACATAGTCGTTTACACAAAGTACAGCCTAAAGAAACGAAAGCAAGAACTGAACAATATCCGACTTAACAAAAACGGCTAAAAGACAGGAACTGGTCTAGAGAACTGAAACTGAAGCCATCTGCACTCCGTCACACAGGTTACAGCAAAAGAGATCAAGCTCATGATCTGTAGCGCTCGTAGACGTTCTTGAGGGCAGCTCTGGTCTCCTCAGCTGGTAGCAGTCCTGTCTTCGGCTGCTGCGAGTTCCACGACTGGACCCAGAATGGTGTCAGTGGCGAGGCAGCCACTCCTCCGAAGCTGCTGGTAGGTGTGATTGGCGCAACATGGACGATGGAGCAGGCAGCCAGCCCCCTCAAACTAGGAGGAGAGCTTACCCCCACTCCAGCGCGCTCAGTTCCTTGCACATGCTGTCCACCACACCTGAGAAGAGGTCCACCTGAGGAAGCATATCCTCCTTGAAAATTAGCCTCCATTTCTTGAGTGTTCTGAGAATCAGCCACCAAACCTGCTTCATAGAGATCCAAGTTTGGGAATAAAAAATCAAAGCATTTCTCAATTTCCAAATGCTCCAAAGCACCGCAGCACATATGGCATTGAAAGCTTGATGCCTTTTTTTGAAATCCAAAACCTAGCTATGGACAGGTAGTCATGACCAAGCTCAAGTTTGAAGAAAGTAGAGACAACTTCCCAGGTTTTAGAAGCTACAATACATTTAAAAAAGAGGTGATGGATTGATTCCTCTTCAGCACAAAACACACAGCAAGTAGGTTTTCCTAGGTTTCTTTTCTGCAGATTATCTCTTGTCATAAGCTTATTGTTAGAGAGAAGCCACAGAAAGATATGAATCCTAGGGGGCACAACTATATGTGCAGATTATCTCTTGTCATAAGCTTTAGGTTTTCCTAGGTTTCTTTTCTGCAGATTATCTCTTGTCATAAGCTTATTGTTAGAGAGAAGCCACAGAAAGATATGGATCCTAGGGGGCACAACTATAGACCAAATAGCATGAATATAAACAGGAGTGACCCCTCTAAAGCTAATGATGTTATAACAAGAACTAGTAGAATACTGGCCACTAGTTGTGTATTTCCAAATAAGAGAATCACAGTCAGCCAAAAAGGAAATACTACTTGCAATTTGTAACAGTTCTAACCATTGTTCATAAAGTTTAGGGCTAAAAGCTCTATGAAAAGTATGTTTCAAAGAGCTAACCATCCCCGCAGTACTACCGATTAGCCCGAACCGTTTTCTTAGGGTTTAGGGGCTCTGGTGGCGTGTGAGGCGATTGGATCCTACACGGTGCTAGGAGGCGACTTGTACCACGTCTGTTATTGCCTCTCGCGTGTTCTGCTATGGCGGGGACGCAGGCAGAGGCTGATGCGACCAGGGGGCATATGGTGGCGAGGAAGGAGCGACCTGTGGGGTCACGACAAAGTTTGCCAAGCTGGGACTCACCGCCAGGGAGAAGAAAGTCTTGGTGATGGAGGACGAGGAGGATGGGGAGGCTCCTGTGAGGTTTGCTGTGGTGGGCAAGGTTTTGTCAGGAAAAAAATCCATATTCAGATGATCGACAGCGCTCTGCGCCTGCAATGGGGCAACCCTAGGGGTCTGACCTTCAGTGCTAAGGGGGACAATGTTTTCTTAGCAAGTATGGATTTTGAGAGAGATCGTAAGCGCATCTGGGAGGGAGCACCATGGACAGTCTCAAAACATGCGGTTGCTGTAGATGACTTCGATATGAGTATGAAACCATCGGAGATCAAATTCAAGAGTCTTCCGATATGGTTCAGATGTGATGATCTGCCCTTCAACTGGATGAATGAAGTGCGAGGAAAGTCTATTGCTTGCTAGGTGGGGGATTTTATCGGCATGGATCTGCGTGGCAATGGTTCTAGCTCTGGTTGGGGACAGAGTCTGAGGGCTAGGGTCTGAATTGATCTTGATGAACCTCTATGAGGGGTTTCCCGATTGAATCCAAAAAGAGGAAGACGGTAGATTGGTACCCAATAAAATATGAGCGTCTACTGTACTTCTGTTTCTCGTGTGGGCGAGTTGTCCACTCTGAAAATTTCGGTCAAACACCCGCGGAAAGAGATGAAGAAGGTAAACTGCCGTATGATGCTTCGCTGCGTTTTCAGGAGCCATGGAAACATGAATCGCAATGGCAGCAATCAAGGAATATAGATGATGCTAAGAAGTATTCTCAAAACCGTGAGGGTGACTCTACTGTCTAGTGTGATGGAGCTGGTAAAGATAATGGGAATGCCCCAAACCGCCTGTATGATCCCTCTACTAGGCATGGGAAGAATGTGGTCTCAAGCTTCAATTTTAGGGCTACTGGAGGTGTCCGTGAGTTGAATACCCAAGTGTACAGGAGGAGGGAGACTCCTAAAGTACTACTGGATTTTGCTTTCCCTTAGATCAAAGGACCTAATGATGTAGTGATGTTTGAGGATGATCCAATGGGGCAGAAGAGAAATGCTTTAGCTAATTCTCCAAGTAAAGTATCTGGCATTAGTGTCCCGGCAAAGAGACCTAAGGGCACTGTGGATGAGGAAGCACAACAATCTGACGCTGACAATCTGGCGGCGGATGAGAACCAGCCCTGCCTGGACCAATGAGTTTCATTTGTTATAACTGTCGGGGGCTTGGGAACCATCTGACAGTTAGAGAACTCCGCAATATAGTGAAACGGGAAGCGCCCACTCTTCTCTTTGTGATGGAAACAAAGATTGGAGGTAAAAGAGTAGAAAAATTGGCTAACTCTCTACGCTTTGGTGGGAGTTTTGAAGTGCATAGTGATGGGCTCAGTGGTGGCATTGGGCTGTTTTGGAAGGCGGGTGTGGAAGTGGAATTGAAAAGTTTTAATTTAAACCATATTGACGTCCTTATCAAGTCTATGGGGGATGATGAGAGGACCTAGGGTTTCACAGGATTTTATGGTGAGCCCAGGAAGGATAACAAACATCTGAGTTGGACGCTTCTAAAGCGGCTGTCTCATTCGCTGGATTACCCATGGCTGTGTGCAGGCGATTACAATGAGACTTTGTTCGCAAGTGAGCACTTCAGTGTTTCGGATCGTCCTGAGCCTCAGATGCGGGCATTTCAGGAATGTCTAGAAGATTGCAACCTGACTGGTCGTGGTTGGTCCAGGCTACCTTTCACATGGGATAATAGGCAGCCAGATGGAGCGAATGTCAAGGCAAGGCTAGATCGTGACTTTAGCAATAATGCTTTATATGAGAACTTAGTCAAGAGCCCATCATTTAAGCATGGTGGAGTCTGACCACTGTGACATCCTTATTCGCATGACAAGAAAAGAACAATCTGTTGGTAGTAAGGGTAAGAGGGCCTTTAGGTATGAGAATGTGTGGCAAAGGCATATTGAGTATGATCAAACTGTTGAAAAGCTTTGGGCAGAGAATACTATCAGTGGCGGTTTGAAAGGTGTGATGAGTACACTGCAGAATATGCAGAAGGGGCTGGATAAATGGGGTGATAAATTTTTTGGAAATTTTAAGAATAAGTTATCCAAGCTTCGCAAGGATTTGGACTGGCTAAGGATGAGTTCCATGGGTACGGGTCCTTGTAAAGTGGAGAGGGATGTGATGGCAGAAATTAATAAAGTTCTTGCTCAAGAGGAAATCTGGATTAGGCAGCGGTCTCCTGTTCAGTGGTTAAAGGCAGGGGATAAGAAATCGACTTATTTCCATGCTCATGGTTCTAGGAGAAAAAGGACTAATCGAATTTCCTCTCTTAGAAGAGATGATGACTCTTTGTTGTAGATGAGGTAGAAATACATGAAGAGATTCAAAAAAATTATCAACAACTTTACACTTATCAAGGGACACCAAATATGGATCATTATTGCACTATGTCAAGGAACGTGGTACAAATGAGATAAGGGCGTCTTTGGATAAACCATTTACAGAGGAGGAGATCAAGATCGCTTTATTTCAGATGCATCCTTCAAAGGCTCCTGGGGTAGATGGTTTTACTGCAGGGTTTTTCTAGCGCCATTGGGAGACTGTGGAAACAATTGTGGTGCCGGCGGTGTTGGATTTCCTGAGTGGGGGTGAGCTTCCAAGTGAACTCAATGACACATCAATTTTATTAATTCCGAAAGTTCGAAGTCCACAGTCGATTAAGCAATATCGGCCAATATCCTTGTGTACGGTGATTTACAAGATATGTACAAAGGTGATCTCTCTGAGATTAAGGCCAGTCTTGGAGGAAACAATCAGCCAGGAGCAAAGTGCTTTTGTTCCGGGGCGTTTGATTACGGATAATGCCTTGGTTGCTTTTGAGTGTATCCATACAATGAGGCGAAGAAAGAAATCAAAGAAAGATGTTTGTGCTGTGAAACTGGATATGATGAAGGCGTATGACAGGGTGGAATGACCTTTCCTTAAGGAAATGATGCGCAAGTTGGGCTTTCCAGATCATTTGATAAACCTTATTATGAGGTGTGTCTCGTCTGTCAGATTCTCAGTAAAGGTTAACAGTGAATTGCTGCCACATTTCATTCCTACCCGTGGTATAAGGCAGGGAGACCCAGTTTATCCTTACCTCTTTCTATGTGTGTAGAAGGTCTATCAGCTCTCCTAAATAATTACACCGGGGGTTTTGTTGACCGAGGTATCAGGGTGTGCAATCAAGCACCATGGATCACACATCTTCTATTTGTGGACGATTCTCTCATTTTCATTGATACATCTACTCGGGGTGCAGCGCGTATAAATACTATACTCCAAATGTATAATGAGGCTTCATTTCAGATGGTAAATAGAGAGAAAAGCTCCATTTTCTTCAGCTCTGGAATTCAAGATGACACACGACAATTGGTGAAGCATGAGTTGGATATAATGGTGGAAGCATTTAGTGAGAAGTATTTGGGTTTACCTACAACTGTTGGCAATCTCACAAATGAAGACTTTGAGTATATCTCTGATCGCATAAGGAGTAAGATCACTGGATGGGATAAACTAATGTCTTATGCAGGAAAGGATGTGATTATTAAGGTAGTACTCAGGCTATTCCAACTTTCAGTATGAGCTGTTTTCAGCTATCAAAGGGTACTTGTCAGAAAATCGGTTCCCTCATCGCTCATTTTTGGTGGAGTGGATCGATTGATAAGAAAGCAATGCATTGGCTTTCATGGGACAAGCTTGCGAGACCGAAGAGTTTTAGTAGGCTGGGTTTTCGAGATTTTGAACTTTTCAATTTGGCTTTACTTGGTAAGCAAGGATGGAGACTACTCACTCAACCTCAGTCCTTATGTACTCGTGTTCTTAGCAGCAGATACTATCCAAGTTGTGACTTTATGTCAGTTTCCCCAGCTAGAACTGTATCAAAAACTTGGAGAGCAGTCCTTGCAGGACGGCAAGCCCTTGAGATGGGGCTGTTAAAACGGATTGGCGATCGGTCTACAGTGTCTATATGGCATGATCGATGGATTCCTAGGTTGGCTGCTAGCTGTCCAATGGGCAGACTAATTGATACAAACCTGACGACAGTTAATGAGCTCATTGATCCCCTTTAGCATCAGTGGAGGACTGAGAAGATAAAAGAAATATTTCTAGCCCCGGATGCTCGAGCAATATTACAAATTCCTCTTAGGAGGAGTGCAGGAGAAGATTGGCTAGCATGGCATCATGAGAAAGTTAGTGATTATTCAGTTAGATCGGCCTATCGTGCTCTTCTATTAGTAAAGGAGAGTAGAGAGGCATCGATCACTGGTGGAGTTGGACATTCTAGTAGGCAAAATGATGAAAAATGAAGAAAACTCTAGAATTTGGATGTTTTACCGAGAGTACGAGTTTTTTGGTGGAGGGTTTTGAAAGGAATTTTGCCCGATTACGCAACCCTTACCAGGCGGCATGTCAGAGTAGATAGTACTTGCTCGGTATGACTTTACATCATGCAATGATGGAATGTGGGCATGCGAAACAATTTTGGATAGCGGCTCGTGATATATTGCACTTGAAGTTACCAAATCTGCACCCTGACACATGGGTGATGGACATCTTATGTGATCTATGTTCAACCAAGGGGAGCGGGAGAGAGTGGTATCGATAATTTCAGCGATTTGGGATTCGATAAATCGTTGGACTCATGATGATAAGGGATATGATCCTATCAAAACTATGGAGTCTATTGCTGAGACAATGGGTTACTTGGAAATGAAGGTGCCTAAGGTGGGAGCTAGCCAACCACCATGTACCTGACATGGCCTAGGGCCAGGTGTGATTAAGATGAACTGTGATGGTGCAGTCAGAGAAGATGAGGGTATTACATGAGGTGGTGGTGTTGCGAGGGATGCAGTGGCTTTAGATCTGCTTGGTGTCACATTTATCATGGCATCTTGGATCCACTCTGTTAAACCTCTAGCCTTTAGAGATGTAGTAGCTTTTGCAAAGCAATAGGGTTTTGTGCGAGTCTCATGTGAATCAGATTGTGCAGAACTGGTGAACCTATGGAAAGGGAGGAAGATCCAGCGTTCTTTATTAGCTCCTATATTTAGTGAGATAGATGAGCTTATTAGCTCTATTTTTGAGTTTTTCGAATTTAGTTTTGCTAGTAGAACATCTAATAAGGTAGCTCATGGGTGTGCATGCTATGCGTGTGAGAGTGCTGTAGATGCAGTTTGGATAGATGTCTACCCGGATTTTCTTAGTAATAGCCTATTGGATGATTGTAACATTGCTATGAATTAATAAAGCAGTGTGCCCCATAAAAAAAGAGCTAGCCATCCCAAAGTTGCTTAACATAACTAATTGCTCATTGCAAACACATACCTCCTAGAATTGGACAGATAGAGGAGATGTACCAAACCAGACATCTTCCTAGAATCTGACTCTAGCCCCATCTCCAATAATCCACCTGTACCCAAATTGGACAGATCTAACTATCCACATAAAACCTTTGAAGAAATGGGAGGAGTTGGTACTTCCACAACAGAAGATATTTGGGTTCTGGGTGTTGTACTTAGCATCTAAGATGCTTTTCCACCGTTTGTCCCCACTGTTTGCAAATCTATTAAGCCAAGATGCAAGCAAGCAGACCTTAACATCTCTAAGGTAAGGGACTCCTAGCCCCTTGAGATTTAGGCATACACACCAAGCTCTAGTTTTCTAGGTGAAGTTTCCTTTTGTCCTTGGAGTCATTCCAAAGACAATTGGCCATCTGCGAGTTGATGAGATCGAACGCCCATTTGGGGAACTTAAAAAAGACAGAACATAGATGGGAATACCAGCAAGATAGGTTTTAATTAAAGTTAAGCTAGGTGCATAAGAGAGGAGTTTTCCCCTCTAGCATGCAATTCTTTGCAAGATCTTGTCTATGATAGGTTGGAGGTCCTCATTGTCGCTGTTTCACATTGGTTAATTTACCATCCCAAACAAAACATCCCTTGTTACCATAGGAACATGCAGAGCAATTGGAGTTGCCTAGACAAACTTGTGCACATCCATCTACACTCGTAGCATCTCCTATCCTCTGGCCATTTTCGGGCAAACACACACATGCCATAGGGTAAAACTAGTCTTGCATACTTGTGCTGTTGTTGATACCGCAATCTGATGGTGTATTCCTGATGCAGCCGCCTGTTCTATCTTCTAACTCCCAGTCAGCAGGCGATCTTTTGGAGAAGCTCTCCACACAGCTGCAATAAGGAAGCTTGTGTTCTCCGCAGGTTGTGTGTGGAAGGTTCGCAAAGTCCATGTACATCACACTGGTCGTTGGGGTTGGTGAAGGTCGGTACCCATGTCGTGCAACTCGTAAGTGTACCTGCCGGGAGCAGGGTCTACCGATTTGTTCAAGGAAACAAGACGGCTGTTTAGGCCGGTGACCTTGTCCAGTCCAAAGCTTCACGCCGGTCAGATGGGTGTCCGTGGGGTAATCGAAGCTTTGCCATAGGATTTGAGGGAGTCGTTAGCATAAAACCACCACTTTTTAATGCAAATTTCGAAAATCCACCACTTTGATGTCTCGGGACAAAATATGACCATTTTTGTGTAAGTTTTTTGCAATGTACGCTAAAACCAGGTGACAGCGTTTATGGCACTAGGACCCACACGTTAGGCTGACATGGCGATGGGAGATGACACACCATCTGCAGTTTTGTACACAGGTCCTCAAGTTTTGATATAAAATTAAGTAGGGATCCCTAACGGCCCTAGTTTTCCAAAAAAAAAATCCTATTAATTATGTGAACTTCGAAAATTCATAACTTTAACTATATAACTCTAAATAATACAAATAATATGTCTAAATTTATTAAAACAATTCAAGGAATTCATTTCTAGCATCCGTCATACATGAATCACATCTAGTGTACGTGTGTACGTGTGTCATCCCTAATGTATCGTATATACGTGTACGTGTGTCATCATCCCTAGTGTATGTGTGTCATCCCTAGTGTACGTGTACATGCGCCATTCACTAGCACATAGTCATATCTTCTAGCAAAAGTAGCTCTTTTGCGTTCAAGCATCTTCATTCTGCAGAATATAATATCGTATAAAAGAATATATATAGTCAGAATAATATATTATATGCAAGCTAATCTATAGAATTAATTATAGAAATAAATCACTTACAAACAGTAGCAACCGATGATAGATTTGTCGAGGGTGTGCTAATTATATAACTGAAACAGTTCGATCATTTGAATCTGTATCGAGTATGGTTTGAAGTAATGCTCCTTTCTAACGTCCACCGAAAACCAATCTTTCTGATGTTTTTTTTCATGTTTGCGCAATGTACCATGCGTGCAGATTTCACATATGTGTTGATAGAAGCGTGAGCTCCTCATGACTGGCAATAATCGGGGTGGGATGGACTTGGAGGTTGAAGATCATCGGGGCGGGGTGGACTTGCATGTTGACAATAATCAGGGCGGGTGGACTTGGATTCCTCGGAGTCGATGGCCTTAGCGCCGAGCCTAAAAACTTGATGTACTTCTTATTCCATAGAATGATGTTGCGCTTGACATCTCCCAGTTTCCTAAGGCCTTCAGGCGTAGAGATGTCAATCTCTAGGTACGCAAAATCCTCTACTATGTCATCCACCGTGACACGAGCATAGACAGGTGGAATTAGAAGTGAATGGTGGAGTGCTCCAGGTAGACAAGGTAAAGCAGTGCCGATCACCACCTTGAAGGACAAGTTGTTCATTGACTGTTGTAGCTCACATTGTGTCATCTTTCTAACATCATCCACGGGGTAGCGAGGAGCCGGTGCATCATCCATCAGTGCTTGATCATCAGTCCGGACCTCCGTGGAAGCCACGTTGCTTCTCCGCTGACTAAGATCCCATGCAGGATCATCAGTCTACGACTGAGTTGACGACCTTTGGCTAATTGCTTCCATGAGCTTCTTCATCTCAGCTAGGTCCTCTTCTATCTTCCTGATCCGGTCTGCCTCCTGGTCCTTCTTTTTCTGACGGCTTCTGTAACTATCATCATACTGGGGAAACCCTTTCTTCCACGTAACACCGACGCCTTTGCCTCGTGTTCGTCTAGGTTTTTCAGGATTTCCAAGGGCGCGTGATCGTCGTTCTCTCTCTCTCGGGCCGGAACAATCCCAATTGAGCTTTGTTCATTGCTTTAACAAGTTTTTTGGAGGGTTTTAGAATTTTTTCATAAAATAATGTCTTCCCTGTTTCTGGGTCCAACGATCCATAGTTTCCCACTTAGGCACGACACTCTTGTAGCCACCTGTCCCCATTTATGATGGTATTTTTGTTTTTGGTAGCATTTAACGCTATCTTTTCCAACTTTGCCTGGGCTACAGAAGACTGCTTGTACGTTACAAAATCGGGCCACTGTTCTCTCAACTTCTCGTTTGCTCCTTTGAAGTCTGGAGTTTTCTTTTTCGCGACATACTTCGCGTATAAACTTTTCTTGTGGTTCCGGTACAGTTCGGCCATCTTCATTCGAGTCCACTCCTTGGATTTCGCTCTTTTTTCAAGCCCACCCCGCCTTGGGGTAATACCATATGCCTCGAATTCTTCATACACTGGAGGTAGTATGAAATTTGCTATGAGCTTCTGCCAAAGGTCATCTTTGGAATCATCGGTGACATAACTGTTGGATTCTCCACCTGGTTTCTTTGAATTATTCCATTATTGAATGGTGATCGAGAGGTTGTACCTAACAATCACCCCGCATTGATTTGTAAACATCCTCCGATGCTTTTTTGGAGCAATCGGTTGTCCATTATCATCTATTTCATCGATGGTGAACCTTTGATTACCATCCAACTTTCTGTTCGGGCCTCGTTTCGTTCTAGCTGTTGATTGTTTTGATCCGGTGGGCTAAAAAAAAGAAGAGAGAGTGATTAATATATATTATCCAGATCAATTAATGCATATAGGTCACACGAGGCTTAAATATATACCTCACTGGATGCTGTTGAAGGGCCATCATTGTTGTTTGTTTGCCCTTCATCCATTTGGTATTGCCCTTCGTACATCAGGTCTTGCTCTAGTCCATCACCGGATGGATTTATATATGAGGATATCTCTTCGTCGAGCTCGATATATTCACCGGTAGTAATAAGAGGAATTTTACCTCTTATCATGTCGTGAAGATCTTCACCGCTGCGATCATCATCCATGACTTAACTATTATAGAAAGAAAGTTAAACAGGTTAGAAAAATAGTAAGAAATGAGCAATGTACTAAATTTGTAGCATTTATAAACATTAATATACTAATTATAATAATACTAATAATATACTACTAACATTTTTTAATACTAATATAAAAATTAATATACTAATTATAATAATACTGATAATACAAATATAAACATTAATACTAAACAAATATTAATAATAAACATTCATACTAAAAAAATATTAAATTTAAATATTAATACTACATATTAATATTAAATCCTAAACATTACTACAAACATTAATACTAAATTATCTTAAAGCTTAAGCGTGGTTGAAACCCAGAGTGCTGAGCCCCGGCTCAGCTACGTTTTGATTAGCCGGTTTTTTCATAACCAGGGATCCACCACTGTACCGGCTATGGTCCACCGCCCACCCTCTCGAAGGGAAGTTCCGATTCATCTGCTTTCTCCTCTTCCTCCTCCCGACTCCTGAGAGCCTCCTGCGCCCTGCAATCTAGGCTAGGGTTCCCGTCAGCCGCCCCAACTGCTCCAGTTGAACCGCAGGCTCATCATCAGCGTCGATGAATTCTTGCTAGGGATCGCCGCCGCCGTAGAGGCCTACTCCCCCACCATGGAAGCACTGCTTAGGAGGATGGGCCGGTGGTCTCGAGGCCCCGCTCGAGGCGTGGATTCAGCCTCGGGGATGGGTGGCGCTGGGCCAACAGTTGGGGGAGAGCAAGGCGCTCTGACGTCTAACCCTACCCCGTCTCTTGCTGTTCCAATTCCGGCCACCTCCGACAGTTGTCGGCACTGCTGA
This sequence comes from Avena longiglumis, assembly GCA_030063025.1. Classification (NCBI taxonomy): domain Eukaryota; kingdom Viridiplantae; phylum Streptophyta; class Magnoliopsida; order Poales; family Poaceae; genus Avena; species Avena longiglumis. Next base: position 515,714,605 of record CP125976.1, read on the forward strand.
CCGCCGGCAAGGCGTTGCGCTGGTCTTCCCCGCCACCTCTCTATCGCCGCCAAGCCCCTGGCTTCGCACGGGACCGCATGTTCTGCCCCGCGTAACCCTAGCTTCGTGGCTCGGGCTTGTCGGCACGACCCTGCGCTCCTACGCCTTTGGCTGCGTTCTGCAGCACCTACATCGCCTTCTACATCGACTACGTCACCCCATGGCGACCTCAAGCCCTAGCTACTCCACCTTGTGGTGGTGCTAATGCTACTACCATGGGATAACCGTGCCCCCCCCTAGATGCGGTGGTAGGTTGTGGCCTACGGCTGCCCTTCCTCAACCTCGACCATGGCTCGGCTACTGCACACCTACAACTCAGGTATGGCCTCTATGTGTCCGGCCTTCGAGCCGAGGAATTGTTCTAGGGTGGTTTGGGTACTGCCTGTGTGGCTGTGATGTTGGGGAGATACTAATGATGATCTAATATAATTCTAGGGGTTCTTAGATTGGGGTGTAGATATCCTGTTCATCACAGTTTGATGAACATGAGGGTATGGTTGTTATTCCTCTGTAGACTAATGCATGTAGTGTGCAAATGGTATTGATGTGTTCTAAACTTCAATTTGAGTTTCTCAATAGGTTAGAGGTGAAAGATATTGTGTCAAGTTAATTAGCGTACAGTGTTTATGGTTAAAATGTACTATCATCACTGTCCTAATTGATGTTCGCTTATCTCTAGGCTGTGAGCTTAGTGGATACTACCACCGAATTTTCCCAATCATAGATATGCATAGACCATTACAATTCACCTATTGTGTAACATAAATCCAGAAACTTAACTTCTCCTTTCAATTGGGATAATATAATGAAGACCAGCTGAAAATGTAGGAGATCGACAGTTCATCTACTTTCTACTTGCAGCTTGCAGCTTTCAGTTTTTTTGTCCCAAGTTGATCGAGAATTCTCTACCATCCGACCAATATTTCTTCTGAACTTTACTCTGATATGTACCGTAGGTGGTCGATGAAAATCCCATGTGAGTTACACACATTTTATGGCATGGTGGAAAGTGGATGTGGAAGAGATTTTTTGCAACAAAAACACCATTACCATGGTTTCCTGCTCTTCAAATCCAATATGTAAGTGATTGTGCAAATCAATAATTCTAATAAATCAATCTCTATGATGAATTTGTTTGAGGGAGAGAATATTGTGCAATTAGAAGTAACAGGATATTATCGTCATGTATGAGTAGAACTTATTTGTACGTGCTATCTGCATGCGCCAGATGATCCAATTGTCTATATAATTATTACGGAAACAAGAAAATGACTTGTGAAGGATTCTGATTTATATCTACCTGGGATATGCAAGTCTATTATAGACAGTAACATTTTCCTTCTGCTAGAGGTGTTCTTGTCCATTATACACTAGGATCATTGCTATGTACGTGTGCAGCCCCTTGAGCCCCTTGCCATGTTCTTTTTTGAAATTGTGATTTGCTGATCATCTTTTAATATGAACGGTGAATATAATTTCAGTTAATTTAGTTCTCATCTTCAAAGTGCATCCATATATTAAAAAACCTAAAATATGTGTCACAATATGGCCAATCCGTCTATGCCGTTAGAGTGCTGGGGATATTTTTGCCGGTAGGCAACTAATTTAGTGTTTACTAAGAAAAACCGAGATTACCTGAATTTTTGTATCCCATTGAGGATGACTTACCTAGCTATAATTAGACGTTGTTTAGAAGATTTTACAGCATGCCCACCGCATCCTAATACTTGAAAATTGAGGTTTCTACTGGTGGGCAAGGTCTTATGTATACTCAGGATGTTGGCGATTCTAGAAATTCATCTAAAATCTCACCAAGAGTGGATCTCCTACCTAGAACAAGATAGTTTTTCAAGGATTTTATAGCATGGCTACGCTCTGTTAAAAACTCTAGAAGACCATACAAAGGCACACATTTTGCTCTAGGCTAGGTGTCGGTGATCTCGCTACATTTTTTTGACAGCGGCATGCAATAAAGTCTATTTCTTTCATGCCAAATACATGACCATGATTTATCTGGCCATAGTTTGAGTGTGCAAGCGCGCCTATTTGTATGCTTATCGGTCATGATCATCGTTATTTTATATGCATGGTTGCATATATAACACTTGCCCGTTTGTGCAATTTTCCAAGTTATACACTTGTCCTGCATACTTTGGATATGGCATGGGGCTACCTATCCATTATGAAGGGATCAACCATACAACCATGTGGAAAAAAGACCAAGTGGATTGGCTTTATGCCGTCATAGAATAAGCCTGTTGATTTCATGATGAAAAGAGTTTGGGGGCGCCCCTATCAAAGGAAGCTCGACGTGAAAGAAAGCCTATGGTAGAGGACCATCGAGCTGATGAAGTTAGTCATAGGGTATGCTGTCAACTACAATAACGCAAAGATAACTTGACAATAGCTAAAGCAGCTGGCCGGGCGATTAAGCATCTTTAGGTGCATGTGCATACCTTGCAAGAAGGTTATGCCTCTGCCAAAAATTCACTTAATTGAATCATGCATTCTGAGCATAGCATAGATGTGTGCTAAATATGAAGATACCCTTCATGTGCCGGTGACGCTTGGAGCACGGTCTGGGAGGACACTCATGGGAAAGTATAGCCTATACTGGAGGCCACCTATTACCTGTATGGAGAGGTTTTACCGGGGCTTCCATCGCATTGTTGTTCAACTATATACAGTCTGGACGAACTGGATTGATAAGGTGCGTCATTGTGTTCTATAACACAGAGAAAGGTCACCTGATCTTGCTATCTATATTTTATTTACTATTCCATATCCTACAAGGTTTGGTGACAATTTTGTGTGCAAAGCAGGGGCCATCATGCCGTACACAAGGGTGATGGATGCTTGTCTTCATTCTAGCAAAGCAATCCCGATGCTTAGGTAGCCAGATTTATCCTGGTTGCACATCCTGCACATTGTGTCTTTTGAGCTTTGCTCCATGTATTGTATGTGTCGTTGTGGGTCTGTAACCTGGACTAGCAGTTTGTGGGTGCTGGTGCGCCTTGGATCCTTATTGCTTCTGTGTGATGGCCGTCGGTCATGGTTTAGCTCTATTGTAGAACTGTAGTTGTGGCTCATGAATGTAACTGAACATTTAGCATCAAACATTTATGCCTACCGTTCATGTCATTATAAACCAGTGTTTACTGTTTCAGTTCTGATGGCATTATGCCCCATGTTTACATTTTCAGTGATGTTGTATTCACTGGTTTCCAGCCGAAACTTAGGAGTTCCACATGTGTGATATCAAGAAATCCATCAAGTCTGTTTTACCATCCTAACATAGAGTATGACATTTGATACTGAACTGCTATTACCATGTTTTGACGGTGCACCTGACATGCTAACACCAAGGCAATCAGCAACGTATTAGCATGCCATAATAGAGTTCAGGAACATATGGTGATTGGTGAAGGATGTTGGGGATGTTGGTTATTTAGCGATGTTGGTTGAAATAGCATGGGAAGTTGTTTATGCAGAAAAGTTGTACCGTGCGTTATTCTACAACGGGTTTTCTCGAAATTGGTCGTTGCCATGCGATCTTTATCTTAAACTAGGTGTGATCTATGAGACATTATATGTTTTATCTGCCTAAACTTTAGTGCTATTTTTTTCAATTTAGTCTCCCTGACTGTAATAAGGTGACACATGCTTTAGCGGCAGTAGGTGCTTACCGGCAGTCATCTAAACTTTTCTTGCTTGATGATTTTCTGAACAATGTAATAGTGTTGATGGCTAGCAATTTGTGTTAAACCTAAGTAATGGAATGGGAGTGTTTCACACAAAAAAGGATACCAACATCGTTATGTCCGGTCGCGTTCAGACTAAAGAGTCCAAAGATGAATCGCACTAGCCGCACCATGCAATGACGCCAGACTAAAGAGTCCAAAGATGAATCGCACCATGCAACAACGCACGCCAGCATTTGCCAATGGCGCTGTGCGTCTAGTAAATATTAATACTGAAATCTAAAAAAAAATTCTACATACACTAACAAAATTTCCACACACACTAACAAAATTTCTACATACACTAACTAAATATTCTACATACACACTAACAAAATTTCTACACACACTAACAAAATTTCTACCTAAAACAAAATTTAGGTAGAAATTTCTACCGCGGCGGCACGACGCGGTCGGACAGAGGAGGATGCAGTCGGGGGCAGCGACGAGGTCGGCGATGAGGCGGCTGCACAACGGCGATCTCGCGCAGTGGCAGCTATCAATACCCAGATTTTTAATCCAAGATATCTGTTATGCCATAAATGGCAATTCCAGGATTACCATTTTTGCGAGACATAACAGAATTGGTAGAATAGTACATCATCCATTACAAACCTTAATATTCTTACAGATAAATGATCTCATGATCAGGTCTAAATATCAATGCAACGAAAAATAAAGGTAGCGTAGCAGTGGCTCCATCTTCATGGTCACAGGCAATGCTGACGATGGGGGATGATCCTAATTATCATAAGCATCCTGTTGTCCATCCTCCTCGTAGTCTCCTTCGTAGTCTGGCCATGGGAATAGCCAGGGACAAATCCATGAGTATTTTGAAGTAATCGCAAACTATCACTAAAGCAATAAGACCATACTAGTAGGATTCCTAAGCTCTAAGTTTGTTTGCCATAAGCCAATTTTATTTCACAAGTACTAGTAGTAGAGACCTAACTTTAGTTGTCTAGATTTCTTAAGTGGGAACCTAGTATCCTTGTCCACATCCTTGTGGGGTCAAGTCAACGTCACACTTCAAGTCACGGGTCATTTTGAAAACATCTGACAACGGATCAATATGTCCATCCAACTATCCATAACCATGGACGCAGCTATTCGAATAGTTTAACACTCTGCAGAGTGGTACACTTTCACCACAACAGTTGATACATCCGTCAGGAACAATCCTGAATCATCATACTTGGTATGCTGATAATCAATCCTAACCTTTTAATTACACACCCTGTATATGCACCTCTCCTATGAGTTTGGCCTCCCAACCATGACCATCTGTCATCTTGGGCACTACATAGGTGGACAGTCGCATTCACAAGGTAGCCTCAACACCTCGTTCCGCGAGAGAACCCATACTAAGACACATAAACTTCCGGTCAAGCCCTACCCAAATTCGGGTATTGTGGTTGTATGGTAACGTTGTAATGGTATCGCATCCGAACCCACCATCAGTTTTTATCAAATATCAAGTCACATACTTCATTCATCATCATCTTCAAGTCATGGTGCCCATAGAACATGTCAAAACATTTCAATAGAATGACTCATCATTCCAAGGTTTTCATATTCCTTTGTTCCCATCTAGTGATCAAGTTTGACTTAGCACTAGCATCTATCCAAGAGGAGGGGGGGGGGGGGGGGGTCACTAGTTGTGGGGTACTAAACTAGTGGATCTACCTTCATCAAGTTCCAAGCTCTTGATGACCACTTTCCTATTCCTCCAATATCACCAATTTATTAACTACTAGAACACTTTGCAAAAAGGATAAAAGATAAAGCTTGCAAGTAAAACTGGGATTGGTATAATCAAAATAGTATCACAAGGACTTGCAAGTGAGGCTTGCATGGTTTAGCATAGCTTGATTAGAAAATCTTGCATAATGTAGCTTGCCTTGGTTGGAAAGCTGGTCAAAGTTCTAGTCCTCGTCTTCGTAGAATTATTCCTCCTCGTAGCCCCGATTGATACTAGCGTCTATAAATGAATACGAGGTACACAATCACCAAACAATGCTTAATTACTACTATTCATCACACAAAGAACCACACTAGATGATCTAACATCATCGCTATTACTACAAGCAAGGGTGGCAAGCTTTAATTTATTTTATTTTAGAAAAGTAATTTCTACTCATTGAAAATTACTTATGATTTAACATTCTCCAATTAGAGTATGGGATCATATTGACTCACGTCATCACCACATATTCCAATACTTGGGAATGTGATTTAAAGTGGTTGAACTAAATTACCAAGTTTAAGATTACCATTTAAAAATATTAAAGTGACTAGTAATGCTCCTATAGCATTCTTTTAATCCTAGTCCAAGCTTACTGTATGTCAATCCAAATATTTTTACATATTCAAATAGATCATGGCAAATGTGATTTTTAAGAGTTGGAATCAACTCAAAATCATTTGTGGTTGATTTTAGAAAAATGTTTGAAGTTCTAAAAGCTACTGCTTTATTATTTTTACTGAAGGGGATCTATAGTTTCAAACTGTTTAAATCCAACGGGAGTGATTATAATTTTCATCCACTTTCGAACAAAATTGGTTTCATTGAATTTGGTGCAGTGAATCTTCCTGAATTGATTTTTAAAGTTAACTACAGAATGGGATTTTCAAATAAAAGATAAAACTAAGTTTGAATCGACGGGCTGTGCGCGGGAACGCTAATGGGCTGGCCCAACTACGCCATGCACATGCAGCGGGATGCTCCGGGGCTGGTCCTACCTGTCAGCGACTAACAACACGCGAAGCGGTAACAACTAATCTGAGCCTGATGATTAGAGGGCGATCAACGGCTGAGCGTCGTCTTCTCCGTCACAGGCCACGCATAGGACAGAACCCTAGAGCTACGGCGGGGTTCGTCGGGGGCTTAACAGGGCTCCATCTAGGTGTGGCGATGGGGGTGAACGAATGAGTCGACGACGGCAGTTCGAACGGTGGTCGTAGGAACTCCTAGGGTGGCTCCTAGCTTCGGCTCCTTCCTCCTCCTGCAGCTGTGAACTCCGGTGAAATTCCGGCGCGGTGGTGCTCGCCTTGCTCCAGGGTTGGGTCAAAGAGGTTCCCGTGTGAGAGAGGACTAGAATGGTGTGCGTTTTGAGGTCAGGGGAGGGATCTATTTATACTGCAGCGAAGGGGGCATGTCGGTTATAGTGAGCTATAGGCATGTCCAAGGGCATAGGTCAACGATTGCTTGAAATCGTCATCCGTCTGATCGCTGTGGCCTGATCTAAATCGTTCGGGAACATCCGTGCTCTGGGACTGTACCGACGGAATTCGTCACGGCGTACGGTGGTCACGGCGAACGAGCGGTCAAACGGTCATGTATGGGAGCTCGCTGGAGTCATGGCGAACGTCAAGGCGCAAGGTGAGGGAGAGGCGCGGTGTGTGCGCGCGGGATTGCTTGACGCTCTGGCGTGCCGAACGACATGTTCTGGAGTTTAATGGGAGCGGCTGCACTGGTGTCTCCGAGAGCGATCTTTGGTCGGGGCGTGCACAGGCAGAGGTGGTGAGGTCAGGGCTAGCTCCTAGACATCGTGGGTGAGGGCGGCGTGGCCTGTGTCATCATGTCTGCGTCAGGGTGACAAGGTCGAGCTCGGGTACCACTTTGCATGGGTCAAACGGCGAGTGAGGTGAGCTCCATGGCGCATGATTGTACTGGGTGTGTTAAGGGCACAACGTGTGAGCTCGGTGAGGTCACAATGGTGAGCAAATGATTGATCAAAACAGTGAATAGTTGTTGAGCTTGTACTGTGCTCACCAAGTGCTCGATCAAATGGCCGCAAGAACTAAACCAACATCTTTTCCAGTGATTTTTGGTGAGTGTTCTGGTACTAATCTTAGTAGTCTCTAGGTGCAAGGACTAAGTGGTGAAGGGTTGAGGTTTTTTTTTTCAAAAATGGCTATCTTGATACATAAGATAGATTCAAATTTGAATTGCCTCTCAAATTGGTTTGGATTTGTTTTTGCAAGGTTGGAAAGTGTAGCACCCCCGGGATTAGGGTTAAACTAACCTCAGATCATCATCTAAGATAATCTTAACTCCAAGCACGGAAGATCACAGTAAGATTCGGTAACATTACAAAACTCAGGGATTCAACAACATAAGTTTAAACTCTTAACAGAGTAAGATATTAGAGTTATTACAAACCAGAGGTCATAGACCCAACATTACATCACACAGCGAAAGCAAATATGTTGTTCTACACAACAACTTAGCAAAAGGCCTAAGAGGCCATAAACAGAAGCTACGTCCATACCATAGTCCTCAGGCTGCTACCTGAGAACCCCAACTACTCGTCGATGTCAATGTAGAAGCCACCTTCAGTCGCGACTAGATCATCTGTAGAAAAACAATAATGGCGCAAGGTTGAGTACGAGAATGTACTCTTCAAGACTTAGATAACCTAGTATCTACATGCTCTGGATAGAAAGGCTTTCTCTGGATTTATTTTTGCAGAAAGCAATCTTTATTTGTAAACAAGAGAGAGAAGAGACTCGTCTACTCAGAATCTTTTAAAAGGGATAAGATAGCGACTTCTTCATCTTGTTCATCACATCTTGATAACCACCAGCTTCATCAGAACCTCCTATATAGGATCACCCCCTCGACCTAGAGGAAGCATCCTTAAGAACTTGTGGATCAACAAGTTTTATAATGGTTAATGTTATCTATGATCTTATAATATGGTCACCAAGCATTCATAACCGAGAACACGGATTTTCGAAAAGATTTAACCCCGCAGGGGTGTACAACTTTACCCACACGTACCAACCGACTCTTAATGCCAAATATTATTAGCCCTATTCCTTGGAAGGCCGGCAGAGGGTGGTTGACCACGACCTTTACCTTGCTTTCGCCGAGACCATGAGTCACACAATAAGTATGGTTATGCCGTAACGGGTCAAATCCCGAAGCCGGTACTTAAAGATGTGAGGCGAGGTTGGCTTACCAGGGGCTCCATCGACCCCAAGCAACCCGGTCCACGCTTCCCTACCTGTTATGATGCACCTCCTTCACCTCCTCTTTCTAAAATGTTTTCAATGCGTATGCAAAATGGAAAGCCCGAACTATGTGGAATCTACTAGGCAAGTTAGTCAGTCGAGGGGTTCCCAAGCCCCGTGTGGTTGTACGCTCATCTCGGTTCCAAAGGCAAGAACTCAGTTCCTAGTGGTGGCGAGCATGGGACTACAAAAACCACACCCAATGTGGCCTACCATACAAGCCTTAGCAAATTTAATTAACTCCTTCGATGATGTCACCATCTCCTACCTCACTACCTTCCTTGGCACCTCTGATTCATCATTTGGATAGATCATACGTTGTTACTATGCATGGCTAAGCTATTAGTAACAAAAGCTCTAGCAACGCTCAACTGCCAGACCTAGGTATGCTAGGAGCAGTGGGTCAGGAGTATACGGCTACAAAAGGGAAACAGTGCAGCAGATAGGTAACACTAGCTACTGATAAAATACCACATTGGAATCGTGTGCATCATAGCGAGAGAGTAATATACTTTATAAAACATAGGTTCAGAATGAGAGGCTACGCTTGCCTTATCCGTCAGTAGACATATATGGATCTTCGGTGTTGTTGACTTCAACCTCGGGTTCGGTTCCTATTCGCGAAGAACCAAATACCAGAAAAGGGAAAACAACATTCAATACATGGCATGTGCAATGCTCATACAATATGTATGATATGAAAAGTTAATTAGTGTTGAAATGAATCCTAGAACATGCTTGGTCATTTTAAACGGGGTCCGGGAGGTCCAAACCCTAGAACAGGGTGATCCTCAGAATCACCTGTGGGGTTCAATTGGTTCTTCTAATTAAACTAATCATGTAAGTTGCTTAACAAGGCATGATTATAGTGTAATTAGATAGATCTCATTTTTCTGAACATTTTGATATATTATACATATTTTTCTAACTTATAAATAATTAGTTATTGATTCTACACTATTTATTCAATTTCTGGAATTATTAAAACAATTTAAATTGAATTATTACGTCAGGCTGACATCAACACAAGCACCAGATACTTTTTACACACGGGCTGACCCTAGCCAGTGAGACTGACAGAGGGGCCCGAGGCCACCTCAACAGCCATGCTGGCAGTCAGCGGTCAAAGGGGACCCATGCCACGTCGAGGTGATGTCATATCGACATCAGCGCAACGGCCACCGCTAGATGGTCACCAGAGACGGTGAGGGAGGGCACTCGGGACTGCGGGGCCTAGCCTACTCGAACCAGCGCAGCAAGGCGAGTAGAATAGAGGTGGCGCCACCCCTTTTGGGTCACCGGAGCTTTGCCAGCAACCATGTCCAGCGGCGGCGCACGGTGAGCCTTGACACGAGCGCAACACAAAGAGAGACAAAGAGGGATGAGGGGTCTAGGAGGACCAGAATCTCACCACGGGTCTGACAAAAGAGACGGCGAGGAGCGGGGTGGACGAAGTCGATGACGACGGTGGAAGAGCTCGTCGGTGCCGAGGAAGAAGACGTCGATGGCGACGATTTAGGGCGCCCCTCTTCGATTCCTTCTGCAGGGAGACAAAGTGGAGCAAGGTGGAGCTCGTGGCGGTGTCAGCGGAGCTCGGGGAGGTCAGCAACGGCGGCTAGCCGGTGGCCATGGCGGCTAGGGTTCGGGATCCAGCAGCGAGACACAAGGGAGAGAGAGAGAGCTCGCGAGCGAGTGAGAGGATAGGGGGAGGGCGCAACACGTCTCAGCGACCTTGTCCTCGCAGGAGACGCGATGGACGGCCAGCGGCAATGCAGATTGAAGCGGACACGGGCGACTTCCAGCTGGAGAAGACAATGACAGTTTTGCGAAACCCCTCCTCGCAAAAACGGAAAAACAACCCGCGTTCCAGTCCAGCGGTCTAGGGGCTGAAATTTGTAGGGAGACCCCTGGGTTTTGTTAAAACCTCTGTTTTTATTATTAATAGCTCTATAAAAATGATTTTAAGCCATTTTAAATAGAGGAAAGGCAAGGGCACTTTGGTAAATACCAGAATATCACCAAACTTGAATTTGGTGCATATTTGAAACCATTTACACACATTTTAGGGTTTTGTTCTTATATTTGGTTCACACACTTGGTCACATGCATTACTTTGATGATTTAAACACATGCATGCAATGCTTTAAGTACTAATTACATATATTACAAACTTGGGCTGTTACAGCTCTACCCCCTTACAAGAATCTCGACCCGAGATTACTAAGTTTTAGAAAAGAAGGCAAGGTACTCAGATCGTAGACGATCTTCTTGTTCCCAGGTTGTTTCATCCTCAGAGTGATAAGACCACTGAACTTTTAGGAACTTGATGTTTTGACGACAAGTCTTGCGCTCAGTTTCATCAAGGATACGAATAGGATACTCACGATAAGTCAGATCCTTCTGAAGATCAAGGGTTTGGTGATCAACACCACGGACAGGGTCTTTGAAGCAACGCTTGAGTTGAGACACATGAAAGACGTCATGCACCTCAGGGAAGTTTGTAGGCAACTCCAATTGATATGCAAGTTTACGTTGCCTGGACAAAACACAAAAAGGACCAACATATCGAGGCGCAAGTTTGCCCTTGATGCCGAAACGATGGACACCCTTTAAATGGGTGACCCGAAGATAAGCTTGATCACCAACTTCATATTCAACATGTTGATGGTGACGATCATGATAGTTTTTTGGCGAGAGCAGTTTTCAAACGATCTCGAATGATACGAACTTGATCTTCTGCTTCCTGGATAATATCCGAACCAAAGAACTTTCTTTCGCCGGTTTCTGACCAGTTCAAAGGAGTACGACATGTTCTTCCATATAAAAATACTGGATTGGTAGCTGTTGTTGTAGGATAACTTAGCAAAAGGAAGGCATTTCTCCCAGTCCTTACCAAAAGATATGACACATGCTCTTAGCATGTCTTCAAGGATTTGATTCACTCTTTCGGTCTGGCCACCAGTACTAGGATGGTAAGCTGTACTAAAGGACATACGGGTTCCCATAGCTTGTTGGAAACTTGTCCAGAACCTTGAGGTGAACAAACTCCCTCGATTGGAGACGATTTTCTTCGGTACTCCCTGAAGGACAACTATTCGAGAGATGTACAGATCATCCAATTGATTAACATTAATGCTCTTGCGAACAGGTAGGAAGTGAGCCACCTTGGACAGATAGTCAACAATTACCCAGATGGCATCATTTCCTTTCTGAGTCTTAGGAAGACCAGTAATGAAATCCATACCAACTTCATCCCATTTCCATTCAGGGATTCTATGTGGTTGCAGGAGACCAGCGGGTCTTTGGTGCTCAGCCTTGAAGCGACAACAAACGTCACATTCAACAACAAAACGAGCGATATCCTTCTTCATACCGGACCACCAGAATCTTTGACGAAGATCCCGGTACATCTTGGTACCTCCAGGGTGGATAGAAAGAAGTGATTCATGAGCTTCGGTAAGAAATATCTGTTTCAAGTCCTTTCCATTTGGTACTACCAAACGTGTACCAAAATATAGTACACCTTCCTCGTTAACAGAGAAACATTTAGCAACTCCGCTAGCAATGTTCTCTTTAATAGAGTCCATCTCAAGATCTTGCCTTTGAGCAGCTTTGATCTGATCCTCTAGAGAAGACTTCACTTCAAGAGTAGAAAGGAATCCATGAGGAACTACTTCAAGATTTGATCGAGTAAATTCCTCATGAAGAGAAGGTTGAGCCTGTTTGATCATCAGGTTGTTGCAGTAAGACTTACGACTTAGCGCATCAGCAACAACATTGGCTTTTCTAGGTTGATAGTTGAGACCCAAATCATAGTCCTTGATGAGTTCCAATCATCTTATTTGCCTGAGATTCAAATCAGGTTGTGTGAAAAGATACTTCAGACTCTAATGATCCGTGTATAACTCGCAACGACTACCAAGAAGGTAATGTCGCCATTGCTTAAGAGCATGAACAACAGCTGCAAGCTCAAGATCATGAGTTGGGTAGTTGTTCTCATGTGGTTTTAGCTGATGGGAGGCATAAGCCACCACATGCCATCTTGCATTAACACACATCCGAGACCTTGGTGAGAAGAATCGCAGAAGAATACAAAGTCTTTGCTAGTGTCTGGAAGAACCAGCACTGGAGCTGTTGTTAACTTGATTTTCAATATCTGGAAGCTTTCTTCAGCCTTATCAGACCATTCAAACTTCTTATCCTTCTTTAGAAGATCGGTCATCGGCTTTGCAATTCTGGAGAAGTTCTCGATGAATCAACGGTAATAACCAGCCATCCCGAGAAAACTTCGGACATACTTAACAGATTTGGGAGACTCCTAGTCGAGGATGGTTTAGACCTTGTCGGGGATAACATCAACCCCTTTTGCGAAATAACATGACCATTGAATACGAGATCTTGTAACCAAAACTCACATTTAGAAAACTTGGTGTAGAGACGATGTTCTCGAAGTTTTGTCAACACCAAACAAAGATGTTCAGCGTGCTCTTCTTTAGTCTTGGAATATACCAGAATATCGTCGATGTAGACCACGACGAACTTGTCAAGATACTCCATGAAGACAGAGTTCATAAGCCGCATAAAAGTGGCTGGAGCATTGGTAAGACCAAAGGACATGACTGTATACTCGTAAAGACCATAACGAGTGGTGAAAGCAGTCTTTGGAATATCTTCCTTATGGATCTTTATTTGGTGATACCCTGACCTCAAATCCATTTTGGAATAGACAGTGGCACCACTTAACTGATCAAAGAGATCATTGATCTTAGGGATAGGATACTTGTTCTTTATAGTCACAACATTGAGTGGGCGATAATCCAACAGCAGACGCGGTATATTGGTATCCCGCTTCTTGACAAAGATGGTAGGACATCCCCAAGAAGATGTGCTGGGATGAATGTATCCTTTTCCTTCTAACTCCTCTAATTGCTTCTTCAACTCCACAAGCTCATGAGGAGGCATACGATAGGGTCTTTTAGAAACAGGAGCAGTTCTAGGAACTAACTCTATGCCAAACTCCACACTTCGATCATGTGGCATGCCAGGCAACTCCTCAGGAAAGACATCTGGGAATTCACAGACCACAGAAACATCTCGAATCTCTAACGGAGGTAGAACTTCAAGAGCATACAACTCTGCTTCAGGAATAGAAACAGCTGAAGGGAATAGTGACCCTACGGTCCAATACTTGACTGTTATGCCAACAGGACTAGTCAGAGTCACAGACTTGGTTGTACAGTCGAGGATAGCTTGATAGCGGGTCAACCAGTCCATGACCAGAATGATGTCAATGTCAGTTGACTTGAGGGCAATCAAAGAAGTGGGGAAAAGTTGAAATGCAACTTCGATTAGATTCCCATGACTAACCATGGTGGAACACCACCTAGAACCAGGAGACTAAACTAGCAGAGGAACAGACAACCCCTCAAAACTTATCCCATGCATTTGAGCAAAAGCTTGTGACAGGAATGAATGCGATGCTCCAGAATCAAACAAAATTTTAGCTGGAATTTGATTGATACGAAGCGTACCCATGATGACGCTTGGATCTTCCTGAGCCTCCTCAGCAGAGATATGGTTCAAGCGACCTCTTCCAGCACCTTGATACTTATCATTATTCTTTGGTGGTTGTGCTCTCTCAGCAACACTCTTTTGAGAACACTCCTTTGCATAGTTGTGAGACCCTGGCGCATGGCTCAATAGGATTGATAGGAAACCCATACCAATAAGTTGCAACTTCTTTTCTAGAAGCTCATTTGAAAAGAACTCTAAGGTTAAGCGTGCTTGGCCTAGAGCAAGTCTAGGATGGGTGACCGACCGGGAAGTGGACACCGGGTGCGCACGAGTGAGGACAAAGTGCGCAGAAAAAACTAGTGTTGGTCTGTGGGGTTAGTCTTGAGATCCTATTGAGCTGCCAGAAGTGACAGCCGTCGGTCCGGAGTGATCGGGGGTGTAACAAGTGGTATCAGAGCCGACCCTCACAGTTACACGGGCGTGTGCGGGTCAGTGGCGGGCATGTGTAGCATGTCTCGTGTGGCCCGGAGTGGACACGACATGGAAATGTGTCGGCACTGGACGCATAGACGTGTGCCAAGAGGGGACGTTCCTGGCTTGTGGTTGATCGACGAGGACGTCGATCTTCTAAGGGTGGGTGTATGTGAGACCCTGGCGCATGGATCTATAGGATTGATAGGAAACTCATACCACCAAGTTGCAACTTCTTTTCCGGAAGCTCATTCGAAAAGAACTCTATGGTTAAGCGTGCTTGGCCTAGAGCAATTCTAGGATGGGCGACCGACCGGGAAGTGTGTACCGGGTGCGCACGAGTGAGGACAAAGTGCGCAGAAAAGACTAGTGTTGGTCTGTGGGGTTAGTCTAGAGAACCTATTGAGCTGCCAGAAGTGACAACCGTCTATCCGGAGTGACCGGGGGTGTTACAATAGTGGCCAGGCTGGCGACAGTTGAAACATATAACACCAGATGCATTTCCAGCAGAAGGGTAGTTTGATCCACCAACATTATTTGAGGTAGCATTCGGACGGGGAGCATATCCAGAAGACCTTGAGGTGTAAGGGGCACGTGGCACAACACTGTAAGGCACGAAGACACGACGCTTCTTATTGCTAGAACCAGCCTTGTTGTACCCTCCTGGGGACGCTTACAGGTTTCTTCATACTCCACTTTTCCACTCTCGGCCTTCATAGCCTTATTGACAAGACCTTGGAAGTTACCAAAGTCCATCAGGTGGATATCACGGTGAACCTCAGGATCCAGTCCCTTGCGGAACAGAGCTTGCTTCTTGGCATCAGTGGAGACCTCTTCAGTAGCATATCAGGAAAGACGATTGAAGTTGCGCTGGTATTCACACACCGAACCAGTGCCCTGCTTAAGCTTGAGGAACTCCTCCCTCTTCTGATCTATCAGACCCTCTGGAATATGATAAGCTCGGGAGGCTTCAGTGAACTCTTGCCATGTAACAATATGTTGAGATTCTTGCATAGCCAAGAAATTTTCCCACCAGGAGTTAGCTGCTCCCTCCAGATGATAGGCAGCAAAAGTCACCCAATCAGCTTGAGCAACACGACCAACCTGAAGTTTACGCTCCATGGTGCGAAGCTAGCAGTCCGCATCAAGTGGCTCAGTGGAATAGCTGAAAATTGGCGGAGTGAGACGTGTGAAGTCCTTGATACCAACTTGATTGTTCTGGCGTTGATCAGTGTTGCGCTCAATCCTTTCAAGGAGCCTCATGTTGTCAGCACGGTTGGTTTCATACATGGCCATGAGTTGAACCATGGACAGTGGTGGAGGAAGGTTGGAAGATTCACCCTCATTTGCAGCACCATGTGCATGAGCATGGGTACGGGCACGAGAGGTGTCACCCATCCTGGAAGAACAAAGAAAAAAGGGTTAGACAATGGATTCAAAGGAACAAGACAGAAAGATGAACAACGAGTACTTGATATAAGGTATCATCTTATCAAGCATGGTAGTATCAAAGCATACTAATGTATACACTAACTAGCTAACTTATAAACCATGAAAATGGAATGCTAAGTTGTTACACACCAAGCAAAACTGAGATATCTTGGAACTCTGAGAATAGCCACCAAGTACGGAGTACTTTTAGAAAAACAACCCCAAAACCATGATCCTAAAAGTTTTGAGATATGAGGTAAGGAATGAAAACCTTTTCAAACCAAATAGGGTAAGAGAAACTCCAGCCTCAGAAACAGACTAGAGAAGGAATAAAAGAATCCTAGTCAGAGTTTCTGCAAATAGTTTTTAACTTTCAAATAGTTTTGTCGACTTCTAGACTCAAAATCGACCAATAAAAGGGTTTCCTACAGGTAGTCCTGCTCTGATACCAAAACCTGTAGCACCCCCGGGATTAGGGTTAAACTAACCTCAGATCATCATCTAAGATAAGCTTAACTCCAAGCACGGAAGATCACAGTAAGATTCGGTAACATTACAGAACTCAGGGATTCAACATCATAAGTTTAATCTCTTAACAGAGTAAGATATTAGAGTTATTACAAACCAGAGGTCATAGGCCCAACATTACATCACACAGCGAAAGCAAATATGTTGTTCTACACAACAACTTAGAAAAAAGCCTAATAGGCCATAAACAGAAGCGACGTCCATCCCATAGTCCTCAGGCTGCTACCTGGGACCCCCCAACTACTCGTCGATGTCAATGTAGAAGCCACCGTCAGTCGTGACTAGATCATCTGTAGAAAAACAAGAATGGCGCAAGGCTGAGTATGAGAATGTACTCCGCAAGACTTAGATAACCTAGTATCTACATGCTCTGCATAGAAAGGCTTTCTCTGGATTTATTTTTGCAGAAAGCAATCTTTATTTGTAAACAAGAGAGAGAAGAGGCTCGTCTACTCAGAATCTTTTAAAAGGGATAAGATAGCGACTTCTTCATCTTGTTCATCACATCTTGATAACCACCAGCTTCATAAGAACCTCCTATCTAGGATCACCCCCTCGATCCAGAGGAAGCATCCTTAAGCACACGTGGATCAACAAGTTTTATAATGGTTAATGCTATCTATGATCTTAGAATATGGTCACCAAGCGTTCATAACCGTGAACATGGCTTTTCGAAAAGATTTAACCCTACAGGGGTGTACAACTTTACCCACACGTACCAACCGACTCTTAATGCCAATATTATTAGCCCCCTTCCTTGGAAGGCCAGCAGAGGGTGGTTGACCACGACCTTTACCTTGCTTTCGCCGAGACCATGAGTCACACAATAAGTATGGTTCAGCCATAATGGGTCAAATCCCGAAGCCAGTACTTAAAAGATGTGAGGCGAGGTTGGTTTACCAGGGGCTCCATCGACCCCAAGCAACCCGGTCCATGCTTCCCTACCTGTTATGATGCACCTCCTTCACCCGCTCTTTCGAAAACGTTTTCAATGCGTATGCCAACTATGGGACTCATGGAATCTACTAGGCAAGTTAGTCAGTCGAGGGGTTCCCAAGCCCCGTGTGGTTTTACGCTCATCTCGGTTCCAAAGGCAAGAACTTAGTTCCTAGTGGTGGCGAGCATGGGACTACAAAAATCACACCCAACGTGGCCTCCCATACAAGCCTTAATAAATTTAATTAACTCCTTCGATGATGTCACCCTCTCCTACCTCACTACCTTCCTTGGCACCTCTGATTCATCATTTGGATAGATCAGACGTCGTTACTATGCATGGCTAAGCTGTTAGTAACAAAAGCTCTAGCAACGCTCAACTGCCAGACCTAGGTATGCTAGGAGCAGTGGGTCAGGAGTATAAGGCTACAAAAGGGAAACAGTGCAGCAGATAGGTAACACTAGCTACTGACAAAATACCACATTGGAATCGTGTGCATCATAGAGAGAGAGTAATATAGTTTATAAAACATAGGTTCAGAATGAGAGGCTACGCTTGCCTTGTCCGTTAGTAGACAAGTATGGATCTTCGGTGTTGTTGACTTCAACCTCGGGTTCGGTTCCTATTCGCGAAGAACCAAATACCGGAAAAGGGAAAACAACATTCAATACATGGCATGTGCAATGCTCATACAATATGGATGATATGACAAGTTAAGTAGTGTTTAAATGAACCCTAGAACATGCTTGGTCATTTTAAACGGGGTCCGGGAGGTCCAAACCCTAAAACAGGGGGATCCTCGGAATCACCTGCGGGTTCAATTGGTCCTTCTAATTAAACTTATCATGTAAGTTGCTTAACAATGCATGATTATAGTGTAATTAGATAGATCTCATTTTTCTGAACATTTTGATATATTATACATATTTTTCTGACTTATAAATAATTAGTTATTGATTATACAATATTTATTCAATTTCTAGAATTATTAAAACAATTTAAATTGAATTATTACGTCAGGCTAACATCAACACAAGCACCAGATACTTTTTACACAGGTGACCCTAGCGGTGAGATGATAGGGGCAGAGGCCACCTCAAGCCATCTTGTCGGCCGGTCAAAGGGACACAGAGGCCACGTCGGGGTGACGTCATATTGACATCAGCGCGGCGGTCACCGCCAGATGTTCGCCGGAGATGGTGAGGGAGGGCGCACGGGACTGCGGGGCCTAGCATACTCGAACCAGCGTAGCAAGGCGAGTAGAATAGAGGCTGCGCCACCCCTTTTGGGTCACCGGAGCTTCGCCGGCAACCATGTCCAGCGGCGGCACACGGCGAGCCTCGACGCGAGCGCGACACAAAGCGAAACAGAGAGGGAGGAGGGGTCCAGGAGGACCAGAATCTCACCATGGATCTGACGGAAGCGACAGCAAGGAGCAGGGTGGACGGAGTCGATGGCGATGGTGGAACAGCTCGTCGGTGCCGAGGAAGAAGACGTCGATGGCGATGATTTAGGGCGCCCCTCTTCGATTCCTTCTGCAGGGAGACAGAGTGGAGCGAGGCGGAGCTCATGGCGGTGTCAGCAAAGCTCGGGGAGGTCAACAACGGCGGCTAGCCGGCGGCCATGGCGGCTAGGGTTCGGGATCCAGTAGCGAGACGCAAGGGAGAGAGAGAGAGTCACATCCCAAAATTTTCCAAATTTTGTAATGTAAAAAATAAATAACTGTTGAAATTTAGGGTGAAAAGAAACTTTTTGTTTCTAAATGGAAACTTAAAAACCCATCTTGAAAAAACTTTGAATAAAGCTTGAATCCAACTAAATTCAAAACTAGTGAAATGCATGCTTCATAAATGCATCTTGAAATTTAAACACTTGGAAAATAAACAAAAAACTCTAAAACCCGAATGGAAGAAAATCATTCCAAGATTACTCTAAGACTATGAATTTTATCCATATAAAAATTTGTTAACAAACATTTATAAATGATCAAGAAGGATAAATAAAATATTATGAAACCATAGGAATTGGTTTCACTTAATTTGGAACCATAGATAAAATCTTATGAAGTTAATAAGATAAAGAAATTAAATTTCAAAGATAATAAAGCTCCTATCTAAAATCCATACTAAATTATGAACAAGTAATCCTAAAAGTATTTAAAAGGATAAACAAATATCAAATAAAATTATACAAATTGGAATCACCAAGTTTGGATCTTTAAATAAAAAGATATGGATTTTATAAGGCAAATGAACAAATAAATAAATAAGGAATGTTTAAAAGCCAAATTAAATCTTGGACAAATCCATAAGCAAATGGAATAAAGGTAATCCAAATAAAATAAAGGAATAAAGAATATTCAAATAAAAATAATATGGCCTTGGTCAAATAGAATTCTATTAAATAAAGACAAAATCCCTAATAGAAATGATTAAATCATGGGAAAATAATAATTGGAATTTGCCCAAGTGGAATAAAAGTTATTTAATTAACTTAAATCGAATCAAAGAATCATCTAAATAAAATTTATGGAATTAAAACCATATTTGATTTCATTGGAATAAAAACATTTGCCCAATTTAAATGATTAATAATCATATTAAAATACTTTAAATAATCCAAAGTGAATTGTTTAACACCCCATTTGAATAAATAAAGCCTACTGAAAAAGGTTTAGATAAAAATAAGATTCTAATAAGAATTTGAAAATATAAATAAAAACTTATTTGAATAAAGGCAAGTGATTATTTTAATAAAGAATAAAACCATAAAAGAATAAAGAAATTATTCTAAAATGATCTTTAAAATACATGTTTGAACAGAATAGAAATTACTGAAAGTTTGGGAAAAATATAAATTCAAATGGTGTTTGAAATCATTTGAAAGAAATCAAAACAGAAAAAGAAAAATGAAACAAAACAAACAAAGGGAAAGAAAGCAGCCCAGCCCAGCAAGCCCAACAACCAGCCCACTCCCTCTTCCCCGCAAAAACCGGTTCACACCCGGACTCACACCCACGCAGACACTGACCGCTGGACCCCATTCTTTCTTTCTCTCTCACGCTGACGAAATGACCCCACCCGGAAGACCTTCTTCCTCACCCCCCGCCGTGACCACGCCTTCACCTCGCCGTTTCTGGCCGTTTAAACTCGATTCAATTCGAGTTACTGCCGCGTTGATTTATCCCAATGATCACGCCCTATTAATCGCCTCCTTCCCCTCTCCATTTTTCCCTAGACGCCACCCACCCTCTGCCCCCAGGCCGCTCTGATTTCGCTTGAAGACCAACACTGCTCCGGCGAAGTTTTTCTCCAATTCCGGCCAGACACCGTCGCCCCTTGCCTCCCAGATCCCACGAGTGCACTCCCCATCGCCCCCTGAACCTCCCAGTATCCTTGGCTTGCCCGTGCTTGACCCACAATGTTGGCAACGACGTCGCCGTCCACTGCCTCAACTCCGGCGAGCTCCCCCGGTGAGTACTGACCGCCCCTCTCCCTCTCATGGACACTCCCATGCTCGCCTCACTCTTGCAAACCTAACAGAGTCTTGCACTTGTCTTAGCGCGTCCTCCATCCTCGCCTTCGATGATGACATCAAGCGCCAGACGCCGATGACAACTACGGCGAGGAATCACCGGTGACCTCGAGCGCCCCTCGGCCAAAGGTGGATACGTTGAGCATGGTGAGCTTATTCCCCATTCCCCTTGCCTCCTGTAATAGCCGGAATACCACCGTCTAACCGCGCTGCCGCCACTCGCCGCCGCCAGCGCTGCCACTTTGTGGTCGATTAGATCAGGACCATCTGATTCAGATCTGACGCATAGAAACATATCACTTAAGCGAAGGGGTACGCAAGATCTGTGCCGCACGATATTCTTTAGATCCAACACACCATGTTATCTGATCCGTGTGAACCGGTACCGACGAATCAGAACATGACGCGTGGCCAGCCTTTGATTTAAAAACCAGATTTTGTTCTATGGAATGTTCAAATTTGCAAAAATCATAACTTTTGATCCACACGTCCAAATTTTGAAAATTTTATATCAATGAAATCAGCAAAACAAATAATTTCCAGCCATGTAGTTGTTTTAGTAAATTTATTCTGTTAAATTGGTTGTTTTTACAGAAACTTGTGTAGGCATAATTTGAATATAAAAATTATTCTAGATATATTTTTAAGGAAAAATCTTTGGCAAATGGATTGTTTTGAACCTACTGACCATAGAAACCAACTTATGGATTTAAAAGTGTATTTTGTGATGCTAAAGTAATAAATCTTTGAATAAAAGCATTTTTAGCTAAATAAAATTATTGAATAAGTTTTAAAAATGCTTTTTGAGTAAAACCTTTATAAAATGATTTGATTTAAACTCTCTGACCCTAAACACCAAGTTTTTGGATTTAAAAATATATTTGGTGAACCCTATAAAAATATTATTTTGTTTAAAGGCATTTCCAACAACATAAAATATTGCTTTGGTATAAAATGGTTTATAGGTGAAACCTTTTGCAAATGGTTTTTAATATTAAACACTTGACCTTAAAACACTATCACTTGTGTTTAAAAATATATTTGTCAAACACTAGAAAATATTACTATGATTTGAACCATTTCTAGCAAAACAAAAATGACTTAAAATGGCCATTTTCACTAACTTGATATCCAATGGTTTTGCCACTTTTATAAATGACCAATATGTGTTCTAAAATGTTTATAACCTATTATAAACCACTTTTCCAAATAAGACAATCTTTGGCATGCTTGCATGCATTACTTTGTTTTTATTATTCTATGTGATGAATTGCTTGAATGGTAGATTGAATTTGTGCCTTGATTGAATTGTATTGAAATTTGAAGAGTGTGACTATTGCAAGATCAAGGAGTGAACTTATATTATCTAATGCAAGTGGTGCTTCATACTTTTGTCCCATTATTTTCACTATGCATTAGTGTTATTTCTAAGTAGGACTTAAATGGAATTTTTGCTAAGTATAAACTATGCTATGGGAAAACCTAGTAGATGTAACCTTAGTAGAATTTTCCTAAGTTAAGATTCCTACTAATATCATGCGTAGCTTAGCTAGTAGAAAACAAGGGTGGATTATATTCATGCTATGGAATATTTCTAAGTCTTTGACTTATGTTTTGCTTAATAAAACAACTAAGTGAATGAAACACCTGGGTGGAATGGTGGATTGGTTTATGTTGAGTGGTTACACAAGGCCAGGGGACTGGTGAACCTTGTGTATCTCACTTGTGGAATGCCACCCAGGAACAAAGATATTTGAGATGTCAAATGTTGAGAAGCTTCAAGTGCAGCCACTTGGCATTATGGGCTCTTCCTGGATCATATAGGTTGCAATAACTTAGCCAAATGGACAGTTGGTGGTAGGGGATGCTAGGTTTGGAGCGCGTCCATTCTGGTATAAGGGAAGGGTTCTGAAAGATCTTGTCTCGATGTATGTCGAGTCTTGTGGGGAAAGTTCACCACCTATCGAGAGTGAAAAATCTAAGTACTTAGCCGTGTCCCCGACAATGCAAAATTTGAGCATCAAGACATGGAAGCTATCAAGAATCTCCTCATCCCAATTTCTAAGTTAAAAACTTGTGGTTGAACAAGGGTTAAATGATCACCAATTTCTATTGGTAGATGCCTTGGGTGATTTTGACAAACAAAAACTTAGTGTTTTCGAATGATAAGGA
The DNA here is from genome assembly GCA_030063025.1 of Avena longiglumis. Taxonomy (NCBI): domain Eukaryota; kingdom Viridiplantae; phylum Streptophyta; class Magnoliopsida; order Poales; family Poaceae; genus Avena; species Avena longiglumis. The sequence continues at coordinate 515,737,990 of CP125976.1, forward strand.
AAAACTATTTTGAGCAAAGCAAGCCTAAGCTCCACCTAGCCAAATGCATATAGATGATAGACTCCACTATACTACCATAGTATCACTTGCCAATACAATTCAAATGTATTGACCCTTGTGGCTGTAACTTATTATGTTGCAGGATTGTTTTGATGTTAGTGAAGTATGTTGATTAGGATTACAAGTCTACAACCAACATGATTGCCTGTGGCACTTTGAAGATGAAGGACTCCATGCTATATAGATATTCTACTGCATTGTAGTGTGTTAGCCAAATGATCTATGTAAGATGTAATGAATTATTTTACTCCTGGTTATAAAGTTGTATTATGACCTTTGTTTCTTGATATTACATATTAACTATGGATGCTAGCTATTTATCCAGGGACTAGCATTGTAAACACAGGGATCTCTACCTTATTAAAGGTTGGGACCTCTAGAGAGAGCTTGGGGGCGAGTGAGAGGATAGGGGAGGCCTTGACCGTCTCGGCGACCTTATCCTCATGGGGGCCGATGGACGGCGGCAGCGGAGCGCGCAGATCGGCCAAGAAGACATGGAGCAGCTTCCAGCTGGAGAAGACGATGACAGTTTTGCGAAAACCCCCTGGCAAAAACGGAAAAACAACCCGTGGTCTAGTCCAGCGGTTCAGGGGCTGAAATTTGCAGGGAGACCCATGGGTTTTGTTAAAACCTCTATTTTTATTATTAATAGCTCTATAAAAATGATTTTTAAGCCATATTAAATAGAGGAAAGGCAAGGGCACTTTGGTAAATACCAGAATATCACCAAACTTGAAATTGGTGCATATTTGAAACCATTTGCACACATTTTAGGGTTTTCTTCTTATATTTGGTTCACACACTTGGTCACATGCATTACTTTGATAATTTAAACACATGCATGCAATGCTTTAGGTACTAATTACATATATTACAAACTTGGGCTGTTACAGAAAGCTCCATTGGGTTTAGTGTCACTAGGTCTAGCAAGGGGTGAAAAGAATTGGGAAAGTTTCTGTTTGAGATTAGGTGCCAGAGATGCTCAATGTGAGCTAGTGGTTAACTTGGGCAGAAATGACCATTAGATCATATGCTTTATATTTGGATTTTCTTTTGTTTTGATCTGGTTTGGAAATGACCTAGATGATATGGTTTTGATCTTTAAACCAAATCTCATCATTTACAACAATCAAACATGGCACTACAAGCATTCATACACACGAGCATAAGATTTGAATTTAATTTATAAAAAGCTTTTGTTAACCCTAATCTTGATTATTTAGGGAATGATCCTCATTAACATTTCTGGGGTGTTACAAACCTTCCCCCCTTAAACAGAATCTCGTCCCGAATTCAGGAAAAAACTAGGTACTAAAGAGATTGAGAAACTCCGTCCTCATGTAATCTTCGCGTTCCCAAGTGGCTTCTTCTTTAGTATGGTTTATCCACTAGATCTTAAGAAACTTGATACTTCTGGTCCGGGTGGTCCTGAAAGCTTCTTCTAAAATACGAACGGGTACGTCACGATAGGTTAAGTCCGGGTTGATCTCCACGTCTCTATGATCGATGTTCTTGAAAACTTCTGTCTTCTTATTAACTCCTAAGCATTTCCGAAGTAATGAGATATGAACACATCATGAACGACTAACATCTCTTCCGGCAGTTCAATCTGATATGATACTTCTCCTCGATGACTCAAAATCTTGAAGGGTCCGATATATCGGGGTCTGAGCTTTCCTTTGAGTTGGAAACGCTGCATTCCTTTCAAGGGTGATACTTTGAGATAAACAAAGTCTCTGATATTGAAGGCTAGATCTTTAACAAACGAGTGCGATGCTCCAGAATCAAACATCACTCTTGCAAGTACTGAGTTAACAGAAAACATACCCAGCATGACATCGCGCTTCTCGGCTACTTGACATTCATGAGAGCAGACGCGGCGTGCGGTTGTGCGGGTTGCCTAGGGTGAATCTCTTTCCAGGTTGTACACGACGCTGTTGCTGGGCAGGTGAAGTGTCATTGGATGCGGCAGCAATCCTCTTGGGGCACTCATTGGAGTAATGACCCGTCACTCCACATTCAAAGAAGATGATTGTTGACTTGTCCTTCCCTACAACAGGCACGGCATTACTTCCAGTCCTTGGGGTAGTATTGCTGTTGGTGTTGGTAGGCCTTGGTGGTGCACTGTTGAAGTTACTGCAGTTTCCATGGTTGTAATGGTTGTTTCCTCCAGGTCTCGGGTTTCCCCCGCTACGATTGGTAAATTTCGGACGTGGCATAGGTGGCCTATTGTTCCTTGGTGCAATCCTACAGACGAACTAGGGCGGTACTTTGGGGTATGGTGGGGTCCAAGCTGATGGATCATACGATGCTTACGATTCTGAGTGGCTTGGTTGATCTTTCCTGCCATCTGGATAGCAGAATCCACTAGGGATTCTAGATCAGCAAACGGAATGTTAACTAGCACCGTCTGCATCTCATCATGCGGTCCGTTCAGAAATATCTACTTTGTCTTGGCTTCAGTACCAGTCTCATCGGGGGCATGATGCAGCGCTATCGGTGCTTCTTTGGAAGACCCCAAGAGCAAGGTGTGACGATCACATCGGCAACTTTTCCCTTAATAAGAAACCGAGGTTATCGAACCAGTAGGAGGAAGGAAATAACTCAAAGTTGTTGCTAGCAACTTGGAGACATGCACAACACAAACTCAAGACTTTGCTCCAATGAACAGTGAGGTTGTCAATCTCACCGGTTTGCTGTAACAAAGGATAACTGTATAGTGTGGAAGGAAATAGTAGCTTGGCAGAAAGTAAACAGTGGAAGATGTATCAATGGTAAATATTGGACCTGGGTCCATAGTTCACTAGAGGTGTTCTCCTTAGATAAAAAACATGGCATGTTGGGTAAACAAATTACAGCAGGGCAATTGACAGGACTGAGCATGGCAAAACAATGCAATACTAGACATTCATGATCCTATGAGATTCGATTGGGTAATACAACAAGATAAATATACCGCCATCCAACTGTGTCTATGACCAGTAATCCACCTTTAGGTTATCATCCGAACCCCCTTCAGTATTAAGTTGCAAGCAACAAATCACTGCTTCAAGCAAAGTGTGTAAGGTAAACAACCCACTTATTCCATGAACAAGAGACCGTTGTTTTCTCCCTAGTGGCAACAACACATCTACTACCTTAGAGATTTCTGTTACTTCCCTTAGATTAAATAGAGGCATGAACCCACTATCAAGCATAAATACCCCCTCTCGGAGTCTCTAGCATCTACTCGGCCAAGATAGCTACTAGAAACAGAGAGCATGCAAGATCACAAACAACACAGACATGATAGAACCAATAAGACAAAACCATTAATCAATCTGACATAGTAATATCAATATCCATCGGATCCCCACAAAAACAACATGCATGATTACAAATAGATATGATCTTGATCATGAACGGAGCTCACAAGATCTAAACATGGTAGCACAAAGGAGGAGATACAACCATCTAGCTACTACATGGACCCGTAGTCCAAGGTGGAACTACTCACACTTCATACCAGAGAAGGACTCCGGGATGATCTCCCCTCCGGTAGGGTGCCGGGAAGAGCTTCAGATCCGTCCCGATCTTGGGACGATGGTGGCGGCGGCTACAGACTGTTTCGTGGAATATTGATCGGGTCCTTAGGGTTTCTGCACCGAGGGACTTTATAGGCGAAGAGGCGAGGCACGGGGGCGGCCAGGGTGGTCACACCCCCTGGGACGACTATGTCTTGGCCACGCCGCCAGGGGGTGTGGCCCCCTGGTGCCTCCCCTCCGTCTCTTATTCTGGCTCCGTGTTCCCCACGGTAAAATATTAACTTTGGCTTTCGTCCCGTCCAATTCCAAGAATATTGATTTTTTGCCTTTTCTGGAACCAAAAACAGAAAAAACAGGCAACTGGCACCGTGGCAACTTGTTAATAGTTTATTCGAGAAAAACATATAAAAACACCTCAAAGTAAAGACAAAGCAAAGCAAAGTATATAATAAACAAGCATGGAACACCAAAAATTATAGATAAGTTTCCAACGTATCAAGCATCCCCAAGCTTAACGCCTTCTCGTCCTCGAGTAGGTAAGTGATAAAAAGAATAATTTTTGAGGTGACATGCACCTTCACAATAAAGATCAAACCATTTGCAAGCATTGAAGCTGGGATCAAAGAATTCTAAACATGAGCATGAAAGATGGAGTTCTAACAATAAGACATAGCAACTATTGTTGCAACATGAAAGGATACAAACAAAGGTCATGAATATCATGCATTGAAAAACGTTTGTTTGTTTCACATATAGAAAACATGGCATAGTGGCATTCAGCTTGTCCCTCATGGAGTAGCAAAACATAAATGCGTAGGAAACCTTCAAAGTTCATAAGGGAGACTAGCTACAAATATCACAAGAACAAGTAATATCAACAATATGAATCAATTAGTAAGTCTTGGAACAATGCACATAGAATTAAGAATGGCAACTATGCTCTCATAATTGGTGCCTATGGATAGAAGGTGGAGACTCGATATATTAGTGGAAGAAAGGCCCTTTGTAAAAGGGAAGCAGGGATTTCAAGTTTCAAAAAGAGCTTCCAAATATTATGGTACTTGTTAGCTTTCAGCTCTCATTACCCCTATCATAAGCATCTTGAAGTGATTAAGGTTAAAGTGAACAAACTATGGAGTATATGCTTGACAAAGTATAAGTTGGCAATCTCATGTCCCTTGAGTACGAGGGCCGCTCCTCATTCTATTCAACTTTAGTTACTTGCAAGTTCTTGTCATAGTAAGTATGCGTATCATAGAGAACCATGCGGGTACCCCTTGCACATGACATATGAGCTTTTCCCATATCACAATGACAATGCAAGCAGACAATGAGCATCTCAGCAATCTTCTTATTTACCATGGGAATATGGTGCTTTTTTCTCTCTTTCCCCTCTTTTTGTGAATTTCATATCTTTTTTTATAAGAAGAATAATTCATAGATGTCATTATGGTGATGCTGCAAGTTTTCACCATGATTAGGCATGGCTTAGGCTAGCGGCCCAGGCATTTATCTAACACAAAATACATAATTCCATGGACTTACAAGCTCCCCTTTTATTTCACACAGACGACATCCGCAAACAAAAGAGCATGCTATCAACTGGGTAGATATTACAGGTGTTGAAAGCGTTCCCCATGACAGCATGGTTCTGCTAACCCCAACGTATAAGTGCAAGCATATACAAATTAGATGACACAATGGTTCAAGTTTATTAGGGGCAATAAAAATAAAGTGTGTCATCAGGTTCGTGAGAGATTTAATCACCAAGTTTTCACATAACAAAATACTTTTTAATTGGAAGGTAGATGAAAACAAGAATATACTTGGAATGGTGTAACACACCATTCATAGGAATTTATAGTGTACAGTTTGGAATAACTTGGTTTCTTGGGAGTTGGATGCATGAGTAGATCTTACTCAGCAAAAGTGAAGGCTAGCAAAAGACTAGGAGCGACCAACTAAGAGAGCAATAATGGCCATAATCATGCAGAGCGACAAAACATTACTAATCAAAGCATAAAGTGGTACTAAAAGTCAAGGATTAAATGATCATACAGGCTAATGGTGACTTGTTAGAGTCATAACATGGTGTGAGCATGTGCCAAGTCAACCCAAACAAAGCATCAAAGGAGAATACCATAATACTATGCTTTTGTATGCTAAAACAACGCATGATTCTTTCAAGGCACACGAAGCACTCTCAATGACTTGGAGCAAGTCATGCTACAATAATAATCACTAAGCATAAGGTCAAAACAACACCTACCATGACAAGATAAAGTCTAATCCACAGTCAAGGCAAGCTCACTTTGTACCATTATAAGCATAAAACTGTCTACTCTTGTCTAACTCCAACCCTTTTTTTGTAAACAACACAACGTGAGCGGGGGTCCAAACTACTTTACTCAATAAAACTAAGCAAACTAAGCAAATCAAACGAAAACTAAGAGCTCCAAGAACAACACAACTATGCATGAAACAATAAAAACGAAGTGTCTAGAAAAACTTGAGCTTCTTATTGATGAAGAAGGGGATGCCTTGGGCATCCCCAAGCTTTGAAACTTGTACCTCTTGAATATATCTTGGGGTGACATGGGGTGGCATCCCCAAGCATGAGATTTTGTCCATTCTTCATCTCATCACATCATTCTCTCTCCACACCTGAAAATTTTACTTCATACAAAACTTCACATAATCTTCATTAGCAACATTAGTGTATTCAAAAGATAATAGACCCTTGGGTTTAGCTTTAGAACAACAAAAATTTCACTAAAAAAACAAGATACTGCAGCAACTTCTTTTAAAAATCTCAATTCCCCAAAAGAGAACTCAAAAAGAAATCAATTAGAAGAAAATGCAAATAATGGCAGAAATCTGTCAAAACAGACCAGCAGGTGAAAACCGATTTTTTTAAAGACCTTATGTTGCTCCAATAAAAAAGTGTTGAACTAACGAAAGTTAGCTAACATACTGGGGGATTTATTTAGAAAATATCAGCTCAATCCGACTTACAGAGATTTTACATGAATGTTTACAGTGGAGAACGAAAATCTGTTTCGGGATAGCAACTCCCAAATCTTACTTCCCTCTCATTAGAAGTCATTCTTGGCACACAAAGAAAATAAAAAAAAGGAAAGGAGAGGTAATTACTAAAGTAATAACTTCCAAGACTCAAGAAAACTCTTGGTTTATCTTCCAATGAGTACTTTTCTTTAACGCCTTTAAGTTAGGCATGATAATTTTAGAAGATGCTCACATAAGAAATAAGAATTGAAGTAAAAGAGAGCATCAAGAAGCGAATTCAAAACACATTTAAGTCTAAACCACTTCCTAGGCATAGGAATCTTGTAAGAAAATAAATCAAAGAAGTACATAGTAACAAGAATGGGTAGATAAAACAAGAGCAACTTCAAAACTCTCAGAACATAGAGAGGTGTTTCAGCACCATGAAAACTTCTACAACCATTTTTTATCTCTCATAATAGTTTTTATTAACATCATGAATAAACTCAACAATATAACTATCACATAAAGCATGCTTTTCATTATCTACAAACACATAATTCTTATCAAGCTCAAAAATAGTGGGACTAAAACCTCCAAACCCACTTTTAACAATTTTAAAATAAGATGACTGATCATTCAATATAGGACCATCATATAGAGCTTTATCATAAACATTTTCTAAGAAAAAATATTTAGTACCATGCACAACAGGAGCATAATTATTATCACAACTTTTACCCATAGTAGATATTTCAAAAGAATCCCCAGGAACATAACATTCATCCTCCTTTGGTAAGCATGGGGGACAATCAAATAATGTAAGAGGTAAAGAGGTACTCTCATTAGAAGGTAGGCATGGGTAGCTAATCCATTATTTCTCCTTTTGTTCATCACTCTCCTCCTCTTTTTATTCTAATGAGCTTTCAGGTTCAGCAATTTCTTCTTCCATAGGCTCCTGCAAATTGTGGACACATTCTTGTGCATAACTGAGTCTCCCTTTATAATCAATGATATAAAAATTATTGCTGAAATTTTCTATGCAATGATCAAGGATAGAAGAGACCATATATTTAAGGTCTTTACAAGAAACACAGGTTTCATAGTTTTTGGACATGAAGGATTCTATTTCATAAGCTCCCATAAACAAAACAAATTGTTCTACTTCAAATCCAAGATGAATATAGTTATCCAATGATAGTTCATAATTACAAATTCTTTGCTAAAGCCACATTGGTATTTAAGATGCCTAGTATCCTGTTCAGAGCAACAATTTATATCATGGCGTTTAAGCAAAATTTTAGCAATTAGATCCAACCTTTTTAACACGTTTATCTTGACTTTTCCCTTATAATATTCTCTATACCTTATAAAATCTTCCATGGAGGTTCTAGCAAGCGGTGGTTCATCTACTACCTTAGCAGTGATAGTATTTCCCCCAAATAGGAAACCGAGTGGGTTATCCATTATGAAATAGTGATTGGAGCAGAACTAGACATAAAAACAACTTGAAGTAGGAACAACACATCTACTACCTTAGAGATTTCTGTTACTTCCCTTAGATTAAATAGAGGCATGAACCCACTATCGAGCATAAATACCCCATCTTGGAGTCTCTAGCATCTACTCGGCCAAGATAGCTACTAGAAACGGAGAGCATGCAAAATCACAAACAACACAGACATGATAGAACCAATAAGACAAAACCATTAATCAATCTGACATAGTAATATCAATATCCATCGGATCCCCACAAACACAACATGCATGATTACAAATAGATATGATCTTCATCATGAACGGAGCTCACAAGATCTAAACATGGTAGCACAAAGGAGGAGATACAACCATCTAGCTACTACATGGACCCGTAGTCCAAGGTGGAACTACTCTTCATACCAGAGAAGAAGGACTCCGGGATGATCTCCCCTCCGGCAGGGTGCCGGGAAGAGCTTCAGATCCCTCCCGATCTAGGGACGATGGTGGCGGCAGCTATGGACTGTTTCGTGGAATATTGATCGGGTACTTAGGGTTTCTGCATCAGGGGGTCTTTATAGGCGAAGATGCGAGGCAGGGGCGGCCAGGGTGGTCACACCCCCTGGTACGACTAGGGCTAGGCCACGCTGCCAGGGGGTGTGGCCCCTTGTGCCTCCCCTCCGTCTCGTACTCTGGCTCCGTCTTCCCCACGGTAAAATATTGACTTTGGCTTTTGTCCCGTCCAATTCCGAGAATATTGATTTTCTGCCTTTTCTGGAACCAAAAACAGAAAAAACAGGCAACTGGCACCGTGGCAACTTGTTAATAGTTTAGTCGAGAAAAACATATAAAAACACCTCAAAGTAAAGACAAAGCAAAGCAAAGTAGATAATAAACAAGCATGGAACACCAAAAATTATAGATAAGTTTCCAACGTATCAAGCATCCCCAAGCTTAATGCCTGCTCGTCCTCGAGTAGGTAAGTGATAAAAATAATAATTTTTGAGGTGACATGCACCTTCACAATAAAGATCAAACCATTTGCAAGCATTGAAGCTGGGATCAAAGAACTCTAAACATGAGCATGAAAGATGGAGTTCTAACAATAAGACATAGCAACTATTGTTGCAACATGAAAGGATACAAACAAAGATCATGAATATCATGCATTGAAAAACGTTTGTTTGTTTCACATATAGAAAACATGGCATAGTGGCATTCAGCTTGTCCCTCATGGAGTAGCAAAACATAAATGCGTAGGACGCCTTCAAAGTTCATAAGGGAGACTAGCTACAAATATCACAAGAACAAGTAATATCAACAATATGAATCAATTAGTAAGTCTTGGAACAATGCACATAGAATTAAGAATGGCAACTATGCTCTCATAATTGGTGCCTATGGATAGAAGGTGGAGACTCGATATATTAGTGGAAGAAAGGCCCTTTGTAAAAGGGAAGCAGGGATTTCAAGTTTCAAAAAGAGCTTCCAAATATTATGGTACTTGTTAGCTTTCAGCTCTCATTACCCCTATCATAAGCATCTTGAAGTGATTAAGGTTAAAGTGAACAAACTATGGAGTATATGCTTGACAAAGTATAAGTTGGCAATCTCATGTCCCTTGAGTACGAGGGCCGCTCCTCATTCTATTCAACTTTAGTTACTTGCAAGTTCTTGTCATAGTAAGTATATGCGTATCATAGAGAACCGCCAACGGGGTACCCCTTGCACATGACATATGAGCTTTTCCCATATCACAATGACAATGCAAGCAGACAATGAGCATCTTAGCAATCTTCTTATTTACCATGGGAATATGGTGTTTTTTTCTCTCTTTCCCCTCTTTTTGTGAATTTCATATCTTTTTTTATAAGAAGAATAATTCATAGATGTCATTATGGTGATGCTGCAAGTTTCCACCATGATTAGGCATGGCTTAGGCTAGAGGCCCAGGCATTTATCTAACACAAAATACATAACTCCATGGACTTACAAGCTCCCCTTTTATTTCACACAGACGACATCCGCAAACAAAAGAGCATGCTATCAACTGGGTAGATATTACAGGTGTTGAAAGCGTTCCCCATGACAGCATGGTTCTGCTAACCCCAACGTATAAGTGCAAGCATATACAAATTAGATGACACAATGGTTCAAGTTTATTAGGGGCAATAAAAATAAAGTGTGTCATCAGGTTCGTGAGAGCTTTAATCACTAAGTTTTCACATAACAAAATACTTTTTAATTGGAAGGTAGATGAAAACAAGAATATACTTGGAATGGTGTAACACACCATTCATAGGAATTTATAGTGTACAGTTTGGAATAACTTGGTTTCTTGGGAGTTGGATGCATGAGTAGATCTTACTCAGCAAAAGTGAAGGCTAGCAAAAGACTAGGAGCGACCAACTAAGAGAGCAATAATGGCCATAATCATGCAGAGCGACAAAACATTACTAATCAAAGCATAAAGTGGTACTACAAGTCAAGGATTAAATGATCATAGAGGCTAATGGTGACTTGTTAGAGTCATAACATGGTGTGAGCATGTGCCAAGTCAACCCAAACAAAGCATCAAAGGAGAATACCATAATACTATGCTTTTGTATGCTAAAACAACGCATGATTCTTTCAAGGGCACACGAAGCACTCCCAATGACTTGGAGCAAGTCATGCTACAATAATAATCACTAAGCATAAGGTCAAAACAACACCTACCATGGCAAGATAAAGTCTAATCCACAGTAAAGGCAAGCTCACTTTGTACCATTATAAGCATAAAACTGTCTACTCTTGTCTAACTCCAACCCTTTTTTTGTAAACAACACAACATGAGCGGGGGTCCAAACTACTTTACTCAATCAAACTAAGCAAACTAAGCAAAGCAAACGAAAACTAAGAGCTCCAAGAACAACACAATTATGCATGAAACAATAAAAACGAAGTGTCTAGAAAAACCTGAGCTTCTTATTGATGAAGAAGGGGATGCCTTGGGCATCCCCAAGCTTTGACGCTTGTAACTCTTGAATATATCTTGGGGTGACATGGGGTGGCATCCCCAAGCATGAGATTTTTTCCATTCTTCATCTCATTACATCATTCTCTCTCTACACCTGAAAATTTTACTTCATACAAAACTTCACATAATCTTCATTAGCAACATTAGTGTATTCAAAAGATAATAGACCCTTGGGTTTAGCTTTAGAACAACAAAAATTTCACTAAAAACACAAGCTACTGCAGCAAATTCTTTTAAAAAGCTCAATTCCCCAAAAGAGATCTCAAAAAGAAATCAATTAGAAGAAAATGCAAATAATGGCAGAAATCTGTCAAAACAGACCAGCAGGTGAAAACCGATTTTTTCAAAGACCTTATTTACTCAAATAAAAAAGTGTTGAACTAACGAAAGTTATCTAACATACTGGGGGATTTATTTAGAAAATATCAGCTCAATCCGACTTACAGAGATTTTACACGATTTTTTACAGTGGAGCACGAAAATCTGTTTCGGGACAGCAACTCCCAAATCTTACTTCCCTCTCATTAGAAGTCATTCTTGGCACACAAAGAAAATAAAAAAAGGATAAGGAGCGGTAATTACTAAAGTAATAACTTCCAAGACTCAAGAAAACTCTTGGGTTATCTCCCAACGAGTACTTTTCTTTAATGCCTTTAAGTTATGCATGATAATTTGAGAAGATGCTCACATAAGAAATAAGAATTGAAGTAAAAGAGAGCATCAAGAAGCGAATTCAAAACACATTTAAGTCTAAACCACTTCCTAGGCATAGGAATCTTGTAAGAAAATAAATCAAAGAAGTACATAGTAACAAGAATGGGTAGATAAAACAAGAGCAACTTCAAAACTCTCAGAACATAGAGGTGTTTTGACCATGAAAACTTCTACAACCATTTTTTATCTCTCATAATAGTTTTTATTAACATCGTGAATAAACTCAACAATATAACTATCACATAAAGCATGCTTTTCATGATCTACAAACACATAATTCTTATCAAGCTCAAAAATAGTGGGACTAAAACCTCCAAACCCACTTTTAACAATTTTATAATAAGATGACTGATCATTCAATATAGGACCATCATCTAGAGCTTTATCATAAACATTTTCTAAGAAAAAATATTTAGTACCATGCACAACAGGAGCATAATTATTATCACAACTTTTACCCATAGTAGATATTTCAAAAGAATCCCGAGGAACATAACATTCATCCTCCTTTGGTAAGCATGGGGGACAATCAAATAATGTAAGAGGTAAAGAGGTACTCTCATTAGAAGGTAGGCATGGGTAGCTAATCCATTATTTATCCTTTTGTTCATCACTCTCCTCCTCTTTTTCTTCTAATGAGCTTTCAGGTTCAGCAATTTCTTCTTCCATAGGATCCTGCAAATTGTGGACACATTCTTGTGCATAACTGAGTCTCCCTTTATAATCAATGATATAAAAAATATTGCTGAAATTTTCTATGCAATGATCAAGGATAGAAGAGACCATATATTTAAGGTCTTTACAAGCAACACAGTTTTCATAGTTTTTGGACATGAAGGATTCTATTTCAGAAGCTCCCATAAACAAAACAAATTGTTCTACTTCAAATCCAAGATGAATATAGTTATCCAATGATAGTTCATAATTACAAATTCTTTGCTAAAGCCACATTGGTATTTAAGATGTCTAGTATCCTGTTCAGAGCAACAATTTATATCATGGCATTTAAGAAAAATTTTAGCAATTAGATCCAACCTTTTTAACACGTGTCTCATGACTTTTCCCTTATAATATTCTCTATACCTTATAAAATCTTCCATGGAGGTTCTAGCAAGCGGTGGTTCATCTACTACCTTAGGAGTGATAGTATTTCCCCCAAATAGGAAACCGAGTGGGTTATCCATTATGAAATAGTGATTGGAGCAGAACTAGACATAAAAACAACTTGAAGTAGGAACAACACATCTACTACCTTAGAGATTTTTGTTACTTCCCTTAGATTAAAAAGAGGCATGAACCCACTATCGAGCATAAATACCCCATCTTTGAGTCTCTAGCATCTACTCGGCCAAGATAGATACTAGAAACGGAGAGCATGCAAGATCACAAACAACACAAACATGATAGAACCAATAAGACAAAACCATTAATCAATCTGACATAGTAATATCAATATCCATCGGATCCCCACAAACACAACATGCATGATTACAAATAGATATGATATTCATCATGAACGGAGCTCACAAGATCTAAACATGGTAGCACAAAGGAGGAGATACAACCATATAGCTACTACATGGACCCGTAGTCCAAGGTGGAACTACTCACACTTCATACCAGAGAAGAAGGACTCCGGGATGATCTCCCCTCCGGCAGGGTGCCGGGAAGAGCTTCAGATCCCTCCCGATCTTGGGACGATGGTGGCGGCGGCTACAGACTGTCTCGTGGAATATTGATCGGGTCCTTAGGGTTTCTGCATCGGGGGACTTTATAGGCGAAGAGGCGAGGCACGGGGGCGGCCAGGGTGGTCACACCCCCTGGGACGACTATGGCTTGGCCGCGCCGCCAGGGGGTGTGGCCCCCTGGTGCCTCCCCTCCGTCTCTTATTCTGGCTCCGTGTTCCCTACGGTAAAATATTAACTTTGGCTTTCGTCCCGTCCAATTCCGAGAATATTGATTTTCTGCCTTTTATGGAACCAAAAACAGAAAAAAACAGGCAACTGGCACCGTGGCAACTTGTTAATAGTTTAGTCGAGAAAAATTAAATAAGGAATATTTAAAGACCAAATCAAATCTTGGCCTAACCCATAAACAAGTGGAATAAGTTATAATCCAAATCCAAATAAAATAAAAGGATAAAGAATTTCCAAAATAAAATAAAATGGCATTAACCATTCTATCCCTATCTTAATAAAGACAAATCTCTAATAAGAACAATTATTTAAATCATGAGAAAATGATATTTGGAATTTACCCAAGTGAATTAAAAGTTGATTAATCAACTTAAATAAAATAATTCCTCTAAATAAAATATATGGAATTGAAACTATATTTAATCCATTGGAATTAAAATAAATACCCAACCTTAAATGATTAATAAATCATATTAAATACTTTCCAAATAATTCAAGATGAATTATTTGAACCAAGTAAACAAATAAAAACCTACTAAAAGGTATTGAAAAGTTTAAAGAATTTAAATGGAGGTTTAAAATTATTATTAAATCCTATCTAAATAAAAACTAGAGCCTATTTTGAATAAATAAAAGACCCCAAATTGAATAAGGTTTTATTCAAAAATTGACATCAGAATACAATACTAATCAGTATTTAAACCTACACAAAATCTGGCAAAGGTTTGAAATCAAATGGGTGTTTGTTTTGCTTATTCAAAACCAAAACAGAATAAAAGAAAAGGAAAAAGAAAAACGGAAGCAGTACAAAAAAAATGAAAGAGACGACCCAGCCCAACAAGCCCAGCCCACTGGCCCAACTAGCCCACTCCCTCTCTCTCGCAACGCGAAGCGTTTTCTACTCAAACTCTCAACCGCAGCGACGCTGACAGACGGACCCCACCCCACTCTCTCTCACTCACTGACGCCAGGACCCCACTGCCACGCAGTCATCTTCCTCACCCCGCGACCTATTCTTCCTCCCTTTCTCCCGTTTCTGCCGTTGAATTCGTGAGTTTAATTCACATCAATGCCGCGAATGAATTGGCCAGTAATCGTGCACGTTATCTCGCCTCTTTCCTCTCTTCTTTGAGGAGCCACTAGGCTGCTCAAACTTTAGCCTCAACTGCCGCTGTCTCCGACGAGCTCCACACCCGATTCCGACCAAACCCTGCCGCCCCTCGCCTCCTCGAGCACCCGAGCGTGACCTCCACCCCCTGGAGCTTCTCTCTGCAGCAACAGCTTGCCCGCGCTTGACCCAGAACCTCGACAACGACGACCTCAAAGCTCCTCCGCCGTCTGCCTCCACTCCGGCGACACCCCCAGGTAACTTCTGACCGCCCCCCTCTTTCTCCTTCACACACCCATCATCGCCAGGACCATGCGCATCTGACCATGTGTTCCACTTGTCCTAGCACGCGCTGTAACCTCGCCCCCGTCGACGACCAGAGGAACCCGATGCAGACCAACACTCCGGCGAGGAATCGTCAGTGACCCCGTGCGCCCCTTGCACCCCCGCGAGCACCTTGAGATTCCCCAAGTCGCTGCGATCACTATGATCCATCCCTCTTCCCTTCTCGCTTCCATCATCGCCAGCTCCGCCGCTAGCCGAACGTCGCCGCCGCGCGCATCCGTCGAAGCGCCGCTAGACTTTGGTCACATGCTCAGAACCGCTAGATCTGGATCGAACGAATACGAAAGAACGAGAGCGAAGGGGTAAGTAGCACCTCTGCGCCGTGCGATGTCAGTTAGATCGTACGGCCTGCATCGCTTGATCCACGCGAAACATTTTCGACCAATAGAAATAAGACGCGTGGCCAGTGTGTTGATTAAAAACCAGAGTTTGATCTATTAGTTTTCCAAATTTGTAAATTGCATAACTTTCAAACCACACGTCCAAATTTTGCAAACTTTATATCAATGGATTCAGAAAAACAATCCCTAGCCAACCATGCACTTTGTTTAGCAAAAAGCTTCTGATAAAATGTTTTTTTGCAGAAACTTATGTATGCTTGTTTAGGATATAAAAATTGTTCTAAAATGATTTTGAGGATAAAATCTTTGGCAAATGGTGTGTTTTGAACCTACTGACCATAGGAAACAAATTGTGGTTTCAAAAATGTATTTGGTAAAACAAAAGGATGAATCATTGATTTAAACCATTTCTAGTCAAATAAAAATATGGTTTAATTGTAAAAAATGATTTTGGAGGAAAACCTTTGGGAAATGTTTTGGAAATAAACTCTCTGACCCTAAACACAAGATTTTATGGTTTGAAAACATATTTTGTTAAACGTATAGAAGGATGCCTTATTAAAAGCATTTCTTCACCACATGAAATAATGATTTGGTTTAAAAATAGTTTATGAAGTAAAACCTTTTGCAAATGACTTTGCCACTTTATAAAATGACCATTAGGTGTTTTCAAATGTTTGTGACCCATTAGAAACCACTTTTTCAAATAAAACAATCTCTTGCATGCTTGCATGCATTGTTTTGTTTCTATAATTTTATGTGATGAATTGCTTGAATGGTAGATTGAATTATTGTTTGCTTGATTGAATTGTAGTGATTTGAAGTGAGTGAACATTGCAAAGATCAAGGAGTGAACTTATACTCTCTACCAACAAGGCAAGTGATGCTTCATACTTTTGTCCCATTATTTTCACTATGCATTAGTGATATTTCTAAGTAGGACTTGCATGGAATTTTGCTAAGTGTAAACTATGCCATGGGAAATCCTAGTAGATGAAACCTTAGTAGAATTCTCCAAAGTTAAGATTCCTACTACTATCATGCTTAGCTTAGTTAGTAGAAAACAAGGGTGGAATATATATTCATGCTATGAAAAATTTCTAAGTCTGTGGACTTATGTTTTCTTTAATAAAACAACTAAGTGAATGAATCACCTGGGTGGAATGGAAGGAATGGTTTGTGTTGAGTGGTTCACAAGGCCCATTTCTATGGGTTACCTTGTGTATCTCACTTGTGGATGGCCACCCAGGAACAAAGAGATTTGAGATGTCAAATGTTGAGAAGCTTCAAGTGCAGCCACTTGGCAATATGGGCTCTGCCACGATCACATAGGTTGCTAGAACTTAGCCTTTTGGACAGTTGGTGGTAGTGGGAAAGATAGGTTGGAGCGCGTCCATTTGGTCTAAGGGAAGGCTTCTGAAAGATCTTTTCTTGGGAAACCAAGTCTTGTGGGGAAAGTGCACCACCTCTGCAGAGTGTAAAATCTAAGTACTTAGCCATGTCCCTGGTAAAGGAGAATTTGAGCATCAAGACATGGAAGCTATCAAGAATCTCATCATACAAATTTCTAAGTTAAAAACTTGTGGTTGATCAAGGGTTTAAGGTTCACCAATTTCTATTGGTGGTTCCTTGGGTGATTTTTGTCAAGCAAAAACTTAGTGTTTTCAAATGATAAGGAAAATCTATTTTGAGCAAAGCAAGCCTAAGCTCCACTTATCCAAATGCATATAGATGATAGACTCCACTATACTACCATAGTATCACTTGCCAATACAATTCAAATGTATTGACCCTTATGGCTGTAACTTAGATTTGTTTGATATTAGTGAAGTTTAATGATTAGGATTACAAATCTACAACCAACATGTCTGCCTGTGGCACTTTGAAGATGAAAGACCCCATGCTATTGTTATATTCTGCTGCATTGTAATGAGATTGCCAAATGAGCTATGTAAGATGTAATAAATTATTTTATTCCTGGTTATAAAGTTGTATTATGACCTTTGTTTCTTGATATTACATCTTAACTGTGGATGCTAGCTATTGATCCAGGGACTAGCATTGTAAACACAGGGATCTCTACCTTATTAAAGGTTGGGAACCTTACAGATGGTATCAGAGCATTGTGTTGCCTGTAGGATTGTAAGCCTAGGATTGGACAAAACCCCTTAGAAAAATAGGAGTTGTATTTGTTCCAAAACTTATTTACAAACAATCTTGTAAAGTCTTTCCTCAAACCATTTTGGCTTTGATTCTACATCTCTTCTATTTCAAACTTGATGGACAAATCCTACCCCATGGCCAAAGACTTCACCATGTGCAAAGGACTTCATCAACTCTAATGACTTCAACATCTTCAACTCTAATGACTTCAACATCTTCAACTCTAATGACTTCAACATCTTCAACATTTTCACCAAGGACTTCAATCTTGGATATCACTAAGGACTACAAGTGTGACAAGAAATGTTGCTCAAGACTTGAAGACTAAGGAAACACAACTCAGAAGGAACCATCATCTCTTTGAAGTTTTGAGATCAAGATGCAACAAATTTTCTAAGGATACAAAGATCTTGTTCATGAAGAATCAACTAAGAAGGATGGAAAGATCACAAGTGAACCATATAGATGGACCAACATATTTTGTTTAAGTCAAACCCACCGACTTATGTGGTGTAACAAAAATATTTATGGTTGCCTAAAAATGTGCTTGAACTTTGTTGTTTGAGTGGAATGTTTTGTTTGTGATTGCTTGCACATTGGTTGTGTAAATTGTGATGTGTGTGATTAGAATTATTTCCTTAGAAATCTTTTTGCCCATTCTAATCCAATCCAACCCAAACAGATGACTTCTACAAGAAACTCCAACATCAAGGATGGTGACAACAACAACAACCAAGAGGACAACATGAGAGAACTCATAGTAACCCAAACCCAGTTGAACCAAGTGACAGCTCAATTTATAGCCAACACCAGTGAGGTAAATCCAACCATGCAAAGGTTTTTGGAAACCCAAACCCAATTGTTGCATAAGGTGACAGATCAAATGATCAACATGGGAGACAACTCTTCCCAAGGAGTTTGTGACAACAAGGATGACAAAGATGTTATTCTGGAAGGAACCCAAGCTTGCAATATTTGTGGAGACAAGGATCACACTTCCAAGGATCATGGGGATCAATGCCCCAATTGTGAAGAGGAACATCCAATTGACCTATGCCCCACATATCAAGCTACTTGTTACTTATGTGAAGGAAATAATCATGTCCCTATCCAATGCCCCATCTATTCCATAGTTGAACAAAGGAAACAAGGTGGAGTGCAAAAACTGATTGCAGATTACCATGAGAGAGCCAAGTCTACCAAGAAGGATGGAGACAAAGGAAAATCTCAGCTTGTACCTCCATGCAATATGACCCAATTTAAAGGACCAAAGAGGAGACATATGCATTATCCCAGGAGTAATATAAAGTCAAGGAGATCAGTAAACATCCCTACCTATGAGATAACATATGAAGAACATGAATTAGAAGCACTCTTAGCTTTGGAGAAACCCAAGAAAAAGAAGGACAAAAGCCATGTGCAATGTTACACTTGCAAAGAGATGGGACACTATGCCAATGAATGCCCAGAAAAGAAGAAGGATCAAGGAAACAAACAAAAGGAAATAATACCAAAGGAAAAGAAAGTTATCATCCAAGTGATGTGTTTCAAATACAAAGAACAAGGACATTATGCAAGAAATTGTCCAGAAGGGATGAAACCTAAGATAAAGCCTATGAAGGATCTCAGCCTTGTCACATGTTTCAAGTGTGGAAACAAGGGACACTATGCAGATGTTTTCCCAGAGAGGTTTCAACAAGATCCCAAGCAAACCAAGATGTAATTTAGTTGGAAAATTTTTAAGGGTGGTAGTACCCTAGAAGCTTTGAGCCAACTTGTAACCCTAGCCTCCCCAAATCTCGGGACAAGATTTATTTTAAGGGTGGTAGCCTGTCACATCCCAAGATTTTCCAAATCTTGGAATGTGAAAAATAAAATAAACAAAATAATTTTTTGTTGAAAATCAGGGTGAAAAGAAACTTTTTGTTTCTAAAATGGAAACTTAATTAAAGTTTGAATTTAACAAAATCCAAATCAAGTGAAATGCATTCCTCAATGAATGTATCTGGAAATTTAAACAGTTGGAAAATAAATCCAAATCCTAAAACCCTAATGGAAGAAAATCATTTCCAAGTTATCTCCAAGCCTATGGATTTGATCCATATAAAATCTTGTCAACAAACAAATACACATGATCAAGAAAGACAAATAGAAATATTATAAAGCCATAGAAATTGGTTTCACTTAATTTGGAACCATAAATAAAATCTTATGAATTTAATAAAATAAGGAAATTGAATTTCCAAAGCTAATATAGCACTTATCTAAAATCCATACCAAATGGTGAGCAAATAATCCTAAAGATCTTTAAAAGGATAAATAAATATCAAAAAATATTTCACAAATTGGAATCACCAAGTTTGGATCTCTAAATAAAAAGATATGGATTTTATGAGAAAAGAAAGAAATATTAAATAAGGAATATTTAAAGACCAAATCAAATCTTGGCCTAACCCATAAACAAGTGGAATAAGTTATAATCCAAAACCAAATAAAATAAAAGGATAAAGAATTTCCAAAATAAAATAAAATGGCATTAACCATTCTATCCCTATCTTAATAAAGATAAATCTCTAATATGAACAATTATTTAAATCATGAGAAAATGATATTTGGAATTTACCCAAGTGAAATAAAAGTTGTTCAATCAACTTAAATAAAATAAATCCTCCAAATAAAATTTATGGAATTGAAACTATATTTAATTCCATTGGAATTAAAACAAATACCCAATCTTAAATGATTAATAAATCATATTAAATACTTTCCAAATAATTCAAGATGAATTATTTGAACCAACTAAACAAATAAAAACCTACTGAAAGGTATTAGAAAGTTTAAAGAATTTAAATGGAGGTTCAAAATTATTATTAAATTCTATCTAAATAAAAACTAGAGCCTATTTTGAATAAATAAAAGACCCCAAATTGAATAAGGTTTTATTCAAAAATTAATATCAGAATACAATACTAATCAGTATTTAAACCTACACAAAATCTGGCAAAGGTTTGAAATCAAATGGGTGTTTGTTTTGCTTATTCAAAACCAAAACAGAATAAAAGAAAAGGAAAAAGAAAAACAGAAGCAGTACAAAAAAAAATTAAAGAGACGACCCAACCCAGCAAGCCCAGCCCACTGGCCCAACTAGCCCACTCCCTCTCTCTCGCAGCGCGAAGCATTTTCTACTCAATCTCTCAACCGCAGCGACGCTGACAGACTGACCCCACCCCACTCTCTCTCACTCACTGACGCCAGGACCCCACTGCCACGCAGTCATCTTCCTCACCCGACTGTTCTTCCTCCCTTTCTCCCGTTTACGCGTTGAATTGAGTTTAATTCACATCAATTCCATGAATGAATTGGCGATGTCCATGCGTTAACTCAACTCTTCCCTCTCTTCTTTTTCCCCTCAGACCTCACCAACCGGAGCCACTAGGCTGCTCAAATTTTAGCCTCAACTGCCGCTGTCTCCGACGAGCTCCACACCCGATTCCGGCCAAACCCTGCCGCTCCTCGCCTCCTCGAGCACCCGAGCGTGACCTCCACCCCTGGAGCTTCTCTCTGTAGCAACAGCTTGCCCGCGCTTGACCCAGAACCTCGACAACGACGACCTCAAAGCTCCTCCGCCGTCTTATAGGGTTTCGTAGCATGGAAAACAAAAAATTTCTATCGCATACAAACAAACAAGCCAAGATCTATCTACTAGATTGTAGCAACGAGTTGATGGAATAACTCACCCTCGAAGATTCCAAAGTGTACGAGAGCGGATTCTCGTGGGTGATGTAGTCGTACTCTTCCCGATCTCAAGATCGCGTGAGCGATCCTTCCCAAGGCGCGTTCCAAGCGCTCCGCAATCGGTCACCGTTATACTCGACGAAGACCTTCCTATCCTTGTTCCAAAGCAAGCGGAGGTTGTAGCACTCTCCTGCAATTCCTGGCAGACAACGGTGTGGTACCGGAGTAGAGGAGATCTCAGGCTTCGCCTTAAGCCGGAGCGAGTATGGTGGACTATGAGAGAGCTCCTCGGTGATCTAGGGTTTAGACACACCAAGGAGGAGGCTTGGCCGGTGGCTAGGTTTAGCTAGGCGGCGGCGGCTTGCCCTAGGGCGGCGACGGCTGCAGGAGGGTCGGCGGCTTAGGGCTAGGGTTTTCGGGTGGAGGTGTTGGGTGCTAGGAGGGGCAACCCTGCCCCTCCTTATATAGGTGGAGGGGGCGTGCTAGGGGAGGGGAGTCCCTCCCCAACTCGGTTTCCCAAGGGGGCCGGCGGTGGAGGGGAGGAACTCCTCCCCAACTCGGTTTCCACCTTTCCCTCCACTTCCCAAAATAGCCGTTTGACTTTTCAAATTGGCGTTTGACTTTTCAAACTAGGATTTGATTAAACCCTTTATTTTGTTCAGCGATAACACCTAGTACATGATGCAATCATTCCAACTTGGTATGACACATTCATGGACCCTTCCCCTCCGGAGTGCCGGACATTTCGGAACCTTCTAGAACATTCCCGATGAAAACACCGGAACCATTCTCCAACTCCGAAACAGGACTTTCCTTATATGAATCTTATTCTCCGGACCATTCCGTATCTCCTCGTGATATCCCGGATCCCATACGAGACTCCGAACAACATTCGGTCTATTTCTCATCATTCCATAACTACTCAAACAACGTCGAATCCTTAAGTGTGTCTCCCTACGGTTCGTGAATTATGTGGACATGATCGAGACACTTCTCTGAACAATAACCAATAGAGGAATCTGGAAATTCATATGGCTCCCACATATTTCTACGATTACTTTGTGATCGAATGAACCACTTACATACGATACCAATTTCCCTTTGTCTCACGATAGTTTACTTATCCGAGGTTATGATCGTCGGTATCTCTGCATACCTAGTTCAACCTTGTTACTGATAAGTACTCTTTTCTCGTTCCCGTGATATGTGATCCGTTGTGAGCCAGTCACATGCTTGCAAGCTAATTGGATGACATTTCACCGAGAGGGCCCAGAGTATATCTCTCCGTCATATGGATGGACAAATCCCACTCTTGATCCATGTGTCTCAACCAATACTTTCCGAACACTCAATGCCACCTTTATAGCCACCCAGTTACGGTGTGGTGTTTGATGCCATCAAAGCATCCTTCCGATGAAGGTGATATGCATGATCTCATGGTCGAAGGAATTAGGTTACTATGTATCAGAAAGCATATAGCAATTGAACTATTAAAATTACTTGATCTTTATGCTATGCTTATCCATAGGAGTATGTCCACTATATCATTCTCCTAACGATATGATCTTGCTGTTAATAACATCTCAATGTTCATGATAGGGAAACCACAATCATTTATTAACCAACAAGCTAGTATTATATAGAGGCTTTACTAGGGACTCTATTTTAGTTTACAAATCACACAAGTATTAATGTTTCCTTGTTAATACTATTATAGCATGAATGTAAACATTTATCATAAACACAAAGATATAATAATAACTATATTTATTATTGCCTCTAGGGCATATCTCCAACAGTCTCCCACTTGCACTGGAGTCATCTAATCTAGATTACATGGAAATATACCGAACACCCATGGCAGTTTGGTGCTGGTCATGTTTTGCCCTCGGGAGAGGTTTAGTCAACGGATCCGCCACATTCAGATCTGTGTGTACTTTGCAAATCTTTATGTCCCCATCCTGGACATGTTCTCGAATAGCGTGAAAACATAGCTTAATGTGCTTCAGCTTCTTGTGTGACCTTGGTTCTTGCGCATTGGCTATGGCGCCCATGTTATCAAAGTAGATAGACATTGGGTCCAGCGCACTAGGAACCACACCCAGCTCTGTAATGAACTCTTTCATCCATATCGCTTCTTATGAAGCCTCTGAAGCAGCCATGTATTCCGATTCAGTTGAAGATCTCGCCACAACGCTTTGCTTTGCACTCCTCCAGCTAACTGCTGCACCATTCAAAGTAAATACGTATCTAGATTGTGATTTAGAATCATCCGGATCGGTGTTCCAACTAGCATCGGTGTAACTATTAACAACGAGTTGTTCATCACCTCCATAAGAAAGAACCATATCCTTAGTTCTTCTCAAGTACTTAAGGATGTTTTTGACCGCTGTCCAATGATCCACTCCTGGATCACTTTGATATCTGCTAGTTAAACT
This sequence comes from Avena longiglumis, assembly GCA_030063025.1. NCBI lineage: Eukaryota > Viridiplantae > Streptophyta > Magnoliopsida > Poales > Poaceae > Avena > Avena longiglumis. Next base: position 515,761,835 of record CP125976.1, read on the forward strand.
AACAACATATGCAATGTCGGGTCTATTACATAGCATGGCATACATTAGAGATCCTATGGCTGAGGCATATGGAGTCTTACTCATCCTTTCTCTATCTTCTGTCGTTGTCGGACTTTGAGTTTTGCTCAACGTCGTATTGGGCAACATGGGTAAGAACCCTTTCTTGCTATCTTCCATTCCAAACCTCTTTAGAACTTTGTCCAAATATGTACTTTGTGACAATGATATTAGGCGTCTCGATCTATCTCTATAAATCTTTATGCCTAATATGTAAGCTGCTTCACCAAGATCCTTCATTGAAAAACTATTATTCAAATATTCCTTGACACTATTAAGAAGGTCTACATCATTCCCAATCAACAATATGTCATCTACATATAGTATTAAGAATGCTACAGATCTCCCACTCACTTTCTTGTAAATACAAACTTCTCCATAAGTTTGTATAAAACCAAAACTTTTGATCAACTTATCAAAACATTGATTCCAACTTCGGGATGCTTGCTTCAATCCATAGATGTACCGTTGAAGTTTGCATACCTTGTTAGCATCTTTAGGATCGACAAAACCTTTGGGTTGCATCATATACAACTCTTCATCAATGTCTCCATTGAGGAATGCTGTTTTGACATATCTCATAATCATAATATGCAGCGATTGCTAACATAATCCTCACAGACTTTAGCTTCGCTACAGGTGAGAAAGTCTCATCGTAGTCAACTCCTTGAATTTGTCGAAATCCTTTTGCGACAAGTAGAGCTTTATAGACAGTAACATTACCATCAGCATCTGTTTTCTTCTTGAAAATCCATTTGTTCTCGACAGCCTTCTGGCCATCCGGTAAGTCCACCAAAGTCCATACTTGGTTTTCGTACATGGATCCAATCTTGGATTTCATGGCTTCTTGCCATTTATTGGAATCTGGGCTCATCATTGCTTCCTCATATGTCGCAGGGTCGTCGGTGTTGTCCACCAACATGACACTCATAACGGGATCATACCAATCAGGAGTGGTACGAGTTCTCGTTGATCTGCGAGGATCTGTAACTTCTGGCGAAGTTTCATGATCATCATCATTAGCTTCCTCTCTTATTGGTGCGGGCACCACAGGAACTTCTTCCGTCTTTGCGCTACTCGCAAGTTCGAGAAGGTTCGACAACCTCGTCGAGTTCTACTTTCCTTCAGTCACTTCTTTCGAGAGAAATTCCTTCTCTAGAAAGGATCCATTCTTAACCGAAGATTTTGCCTTCGGATCTATGATAGAAGGTATACCCAATAGTTTCCTTCGGGTATCCTATGAAGACGCATTTTTCCGCTTTGGGTTCAATCTTGTCCGACGGTAACTTCTTTACATAGGCTTCGCAACCCCAAACTTTAAGGAACGACAATTTAGGTTTCTTCCCAAACCATAATTCATACGGTGTCGTTTCAATGGATTTAGATGGTGCCCCATTTAAAGTGAATGCAGCTGTTTCTAATGCATAACCCCAAAATGATAGCGGTAAATCTGTAAGTGATATCATAGAACGAACCATATCTAAGAGAGTTCGATTACGATGTTCGGACACACCATTACGCTGTGGTGTTCCCGGCGGTGTCAATTGTGAAAGTATTCCGCATTTCTTCAAATGCTCGCCAAACTCGTAACTTAGATATTCACCTCCACGATCAGAACGTAGAAATTTAATCTTCTTGTTACGTTGATTCTCTACTTCACTTTGAAATTCCTTAAACTTCTCGAAAGTTTCGGACTTATGTTTCATGAAATAGATATACCCATATCTACTCAAGTCATCCGTGAAGTTAAGAACATAACGATAACCACCGCGCAATGCTACACTCATTGGACCACACACATCGGTATGTATGATTTCCAATAAGTCCGTAGCTCGCTCCATCATATCAGAAAATGGAGTCTTAGTCATTTTACCCATCAGACATGCTTCACATCTTTCAAGTGATACAAAATCAAGTGATTCAAGAAGTCCATCGGAATGGAGTTTCTTCATACGCTTCACTCCAATGTGACCAAGGCAGCGATTGCCACATATAGGTCGAGTTATCGCTCGATTTCAAACGTTTAGCCTCAATGTTATTAATATGTGTATTTCCACTATCGATATTCAATAAGAATAGACCATCTATCAAAGGTGCATGTGCATAAAACATATTACTCATATAAATTGAACAACCATTATTCTCGGACTTAAACAAGTAACCGTCTACTTAATAAACAAGATCCGATATAATGTTCATGCTCAACGCAGCACCAAATAACAATTATTTAAGTATAAAACTAATCGATGGTAGATGAAGGGTAGAGTGCCGACGCGATCACATCAACCTTTGATCCGTTTCCACGCGCATCGTCACCTCGTTCTTCGCTAGCTTCCGTTTATTACCTGCTTTGTTTGAGTTACAAATATGAAAGCAACCGATTATCAAATACCAGCACTACTACGAGTACTAGTGAGATACACATCAATAACATGTATATAGGATATACCTTTCTTCTTGATGTTGCCGTTCTTCAAATCCGCCAAGTACTTTGGGCAATCCCGCTTCCAGTGACCTTCTCCCTTGCAGTAAAAGCACTCAGTATCAGGCTTAGGTCCAGCCTTGGTCTTCTTCGTCGGCGCGGTAACTGTCTTACCACCCTTCTTGAAGTGTCCCTTTTGCTTAGACTTGCCTTTCTTGAATTTGGTGGTCTTATTGACCATCAACACTTGGTGCTCTTTCTTGATATCCACTTCTGCAGATTTCAACATGGCAAAGAGTTCTGGAAACTGCTTGTTCATGTTTTGCATATTGTAGTTCATCACAAAGTTCTTGTAACTTGGTGGTAGTGATTGGAGGACACGATAAATCCCCAAAACATTAGGAATCACTATACCCAAGCTTTGAAGTTTGTTTGCGTGCCCGGACATCTTAAGCACATGCTCACCACTTGGAGCTTCCCTCTTCCATCTTGCGGTTAAAGAACTTTTCGAAGCCTCATAGCTCTCAATTGCGCGTGAGTCTCAAAGATCAATTTGAGATCACGGACAATATCATGTGGGTCTGAATTCTCAAACCTTTTACGAAGATCCGATTCTAAACCATACAAGATAGCACCTTTGGAGTCTTGAGTCTTCGGCGAGGTAAACATTCTTTACTTCATCGGTAGCGATGCTGCAGGTGGGTCACCAGTGCATCCGAGACATAGGTCAAATTACCGGTGTGAGGACAATCCTCAAATTGCGGAACCAATCCACGAAGTTGCTTCCATTGTTTTTTCAACTTTTCTTTCTCTAGGAACGCATTAAAATTGATGGTAGGGGCCGCCATTGATCTACAACATATTTGCAATAGTTTAGACTAAGTTTATGACAAATTGAGTTCTAATTAATAGTTAAATTAATCTAGGTGAACTCCCACTCAAAACAACATCCCTCACATTGTTTTAGTGATCACACGAACCAAATCCACCACATCAACACCGATAATCACGAGAGTTGATATAGTTTCAATGGCGAACAATCGACATGTTCATCATATCTACTATATGAATCATGCTTTACCTTTCGGTGATCCGTGTTCCGAGACCATGTCTGTACATGCTAGGCTCGTCAAGATCAAACCTTAGTTTCCGCATGAGCAAATATGTCTTGCTCACGTTGTATACACTTGCAGAATCTAACACACCCGAGCATCACGTGGTGCTTCGAAACAACAAGCTTTAGCAATGGTGCTAACTAAGGGTGAACACTTTATGCCTTGAAATTCATGTGCATGAGAGATCATCTTATAATGCTACTGTTGTTAACTAAGCAATACAAGATGCATAAAGGATTAACATCACATGCAATTCATAATATGTGATATGATATGGCCTTTCTTCTTTGTGCTTCCGATCTCCATCTTCAAGCACGAACATGATCTCCATCATCACCGGTATTGCATCAAGGTCAATGGCTTCTCTCCATGGTTGTATCCAGCACCAGCTCCAACTATTACAACTACTTTGAATAGACACGCGGGTCTGAACCAAATTAAAGACAACCATATGGCTCCTGCCGATTGCCAACTTACAATAAGGAACATTGCATACATCAAATATAATCACATTCATGGCCATATCACATCACTGCACACCCCTGCAAAACAAAGTTAGACGCCTCTACTTTCTTTGCATGTTTTACGTGGTTTGGGGCTTTCAATAAGTGTCGTTCTAACTTACGAACAAGAACCACCACATTGATACTAGTATTGTCAAGCACCCGTTGTAAATTGGATCTTAACTATGCTGGGAGAAACAGGCACCCGCAAAGCCACATATGCAATACAAGTTGCATGTCAAGTGTGGAGCAAGTCTCATGAACGATGTCATGTAAGGTTAGCCCGGGCCGCTTCATCCCAACATCCCGCAAGATGCAAAGTACACAAGAAGCAATCGATAATAAAAGCATCAATGCCCACAATGATCATTGTGTTCTACTCGTGCAACAGATCTACATATAGACACGGCTCTGATACCACTGCAGGGTTTCGTAGAATGGAAAACAAAAAATTTCTATCGCATACAAACAAACAAGCCAAGATCTATCTACTAGATTATAGCAACGAGTCGATGGAATAACTCACCCTCTAAGATTCCAAAGTGTTTAACGAGAGCGGATTCTCGTGGGTGATGTAGTCGTACTCTTCCCGATCTCAAGATCCTGTAGACGATCCTTCCGGCCGTTCGTAGCTCCATGATCGGTCACCGTTCGGTATTCGGCGAAGACCTTCCTCTCCTTGTTCCAAGTGGCGGAGGTTGTAGCACTCTCTCGCGATTCCGGCTGTGGCAATGTGGTACCGAAGTAGAGGGAGATCTCGCAGGCTTCGCCTTAAGCCGCAAGTATGGTGGACTATGAGAGATCCTCGGTGATCTAGGGATTAGACACACGAAGGAGGAGGCTTGGCCGGCGGCTAGGTTGAGCTAGGCGGCGGCTGCAGGAGGGCCGATGACTTAGGGCTAGGGTTTTCGGGTGGAGGTGTTGGGTGCTAGGAGGGGCAGCCCTGCCCCTCCTTATAGGTGGAGAGGCGCGCCAGGAGGAGTCCCTCCCTCGGTTTCCCAAGGGGCTGGCGGTGGAGGAGAACTCCTCCCCAACTCGGTTTCCACCTTCCCTCCACTTCCCAAAATAGCCGTTTGACTTTTCAAATTGGCGTTTGACTTTTCAAACTAGGATTTGATTAAACCCTTTATTTTGTTCAGCGATGACACCTAGTACATGATGCAATCATTCCAACTTGGTATGACACATTCATGTACCCTTCCCCTCCGGAGTGCCGGACATTCCGGAACCTTCTAGAACATTCCCGATGAAAACATCTAACCATTCTCCAACTCAAAGGACTTTCCTTATATGAATCTTATTATCCGGACCATTCCGGATCTCCTCGTGATATCCCGGATCCCATCCGAGACTCCGAACAACATTCAGTCTCTTTCTCATCATTCCATAACTACTCAAACCACGTCGAATCCTTAAGTGTGTCTCCCTACGGTTCGTGAATTATGCGGACATGATCGAGACACTTCTCCGAACAATAACCAATAGAGGAATCTGGAAATTCATATGGCTCCCAGATATTTCTACGATTACTTTGCAATCGAATGAACCACTTACATACGATACCAATTTCCCTTTGTCTCATGATAGTTTACTTATCCGAGGTTATGATCGTTGGTATCTCTGCATACCTAGTTCAACCTCGTTACTGATAAGTACTCTTTTCTCGTTCCCACGATATGTGATCCCTTGTGAGCCAGTCACATGCTTGCAAGCTAATTGGATGACATTTCACCGAGAGGGCCCAGAGTATATCTATCCGTCATATGGATGGACAAATCCCACTCTTGATCCATGTGTCTCAACCAATACTTTCTGAACACTCAGTGCCACCTTTATAGCCACCCAGTTACGGTGTGGTGTTTGATGTCATAAAAGCATCCGTCCGGTGAAGGTGATATGCATGATCTCATGGTCGAAGGAATTAGGTTACTATGTATCGGAAAGCATATAGCAATTGAACTATTAAAATGACTTGATCTTTATGCTATGCTTATCTATAGGAGTATGTCCACCATATCATTCTCCTAACGATATGATCTTATTGTTAATAACATCTCAATGTTCATGATAGGGAAACCACAATCATTTATTAACCAACAAGCTAGTATTATATAGAGGTTTTACTAGGGACTCTATTTTAGTTTACAAATCACACAAGTATTAATGTTTCCTTGTTAATACTATTATAGCATGAATGTAAACATTTATCATAAACACAAACATATAATAATAACTATATTTATTATTGCCTCTAGGGCATATCTCCAAGACGTCTGCCTCCACTCCGGCAACACCCCCAGGTAACTTCTGACCGCCCCCTATTTCTCCTTCACACACGCATCATCGCCAGGACCGTGCGCATCTGACCATGTATTCCACTTGTCCTAGGGCCACTGTAACCTTGCGTCGGCGACGGAGGAACCCGATGCGGACCGGCACTCGGCGAGAATCGCTAGTGACCCGTCGCCCTTGCACCCAGAGCACCTTGAGCTTCCCCAAGTCGCTGCGATCACTGTGAGCCATCCCTCTTCCCTTATCGCTTCCAGCATCGCCAGCTCCGCCGCTAGCCGAACGTCGCCGCCGCACGCAGCCGTCGAAGCGCCGCTAGACTTTGGTCACATGCTCAGAACCGCTAGATCTGGATCGAACGGATACGAAAGAACGAGAGCGAAGGGGTAAGTAGCACCTCTGCGCCATGCGATGTCAGTTAGATCCTACGTCCTGCATCGCTTGATCCACGCGAAACGTTTTTGACCAATAGAAATAAGACGTGTGGCCAGTGTGTTGATTAAAAACCAGAGTTTGATATATTATTTTTCCAAATTTGTAAATTGCATAACTTTATATCAATGGATTCAGAAAAACAAGCCCTAGCCAACCATGCACTTTTTTTAGTAAAAAGCTTCTGGTAAAATGTTTGTTTTTGCAGAAACTTATGTATGCTTGTTTAGGATATAAAAATTGTTCTAAAATGATTTTGAGGATAAAATCTTTGGAAAATGGTGTGTTTTGAACCTATTGACCATAGGAAACAAATTGTGGTTTCAAAAATGTATTTGGTAAAACAAAAGAATGAATCATTGATTTAAACCATTTCTAGTCAAATAAAAATATGGTTTAATTGTAAAAAATGATTTTGGAGGAAAACCTTTGGGAAATGTTTTGGAAATAAACTCTCTGACCCTAAACACAAGATTTTATGGTTTGAAAACATATTTTGTTAAACCTATAGAAGGATGCCTTATTAAAAGCATTTCTTCACCACATGAAATAATGATTTGGTTTAAAAATAGTTTATGAAGTAAAACCTTTTGCAAATGACTTTGCCACTTTATAAAATGACCATTAGGTGTTTTAAAATGTTTGTGACCCATTAGAAACCACTTTTGCAAATAAAACAATCTCTTTCATGCTTGCATGCATTCTTTTGTTTCTATAATTTTATGTGATGAATTGCTTGAATGGTAGATTGAATTATTGTTTGCTTGATTGAATTGTAGTGATTTGAAGTGAGTGAACATTGCAAAGATCAAGGAGTGAACTTATACTCTTGTAGGGGTCCCAACCTTTAATAAGATTGATCCCTCCTGTGTTTACAATGCTAGTCCCTGGATCAATAGCTAGCATCCACAGTTAAGATGTAATATCAAGAAACAAAGGTCATAATATAACTTTATAACCAGGAATAACATAATTTTATTACATCTTTCATAGCTCATGTGGCTATTACATTACATTGCAGCGGAATAAATATAAGCATGGGGTCCTTCATCTTCAAAGTGCCACAGGCAGATGTTGGTTGTAGACTTTGTAATCCTAATCAAACAATCTTCACTAAAATCAATCAAACCTGCAACATACAAGTTACAGCCACAAAGGGTCAATACATTTTGAATTGTATTGGCAAGTGATACTATGGTAGTATAATGGAGTCTATCATCTATATGCATTTGGCTAAGTGGAGTTGAGGCTTGCATTGCTCAAAATAGATTTTTCTTATCATTTTGAAAATACTAAGTTTTTGCTTGACAAAATCATTTTTCTCAATCAAAGATTTCAAGATCCTTGTACCAAGCCATCTCTCCATCAATGATTGAAGAATTCAAACAACCCTTGTTCAACCACAAGATTTTAATTTAGAAATTTGAATGATGAGATTCTTGATTGCTTCCATGTCTTGATGCTCAAATTGTCCTTTACCAGGGACATGGCTAAGTACTTAGATTTTACACTCTGCAGAGGTGGTGCACTTTACCCACAAGACTTGGTTTCCCAAGACAAGATCTTTCAGAAGCCTTCCCTTAGACCAAAATGGACGCGATCCAACCTATAAAACACTACCACCCACTGTCCATATGGCTAAGTTCTTGCAACCTATATGATCATGGCAGAGCCCATATTGCCAAGTGGTTGCACTTGAAGCTTCTCAACATTTGACATCTCAAATCCCTTTGTTTCCTGGGTGGCATTCCACAAGTGAGATACACAATCCAAGCCCATGGCATTGTGAACCACTCAACCATTCTCCACCAAGCAAGCCCATTCCACCCAGGTGATTCATTAACTTAGTTGTTTTATTAAACAAAACTTAAGTCCTCAGACTTAGAATATTTTTCCATAGTGTGAATATATATTCCACCCATGTTTTCTATTAGCTAGGCTAAGCTTGGTAGTAGTAGGAATCTCTAACTTAGGAAAATCCTACTAAGGATTCATCTACTAGGTTTTCCTATAGCAAGATCTATACTTAGCAAAATCCATGCAAGTTTACTTAGCAAAATCACTAATGCATAGAAAAAGTAATGGGACAAAAGTATGAAGCATCACTTGCCTTTTTGGTAGGGAATGGTGGTTCACTCCTTGATCTTGCTAGTCTCACACTTCACTAAAAGTCAATCAAGAAAACACCAATTCAATTTACATTCCAAACCAAAGTCAAACAAACAATTCTTCACACACACAAAGTAATGGAATCTAAGTTATGCATGGGAGCATGCACAAGATAGTTTTATTTTGCAAAGGGGTCTCTATGGGTTTCTAAACTTTGTAAGATCCAAATTGGTCATTTACCAATGTGGCAAAGTCATTAGCAAGAGGGTTTTGTCCAAACACTATTTTTAAATCCATTCCTCATTTCATGTGGTGAAAAATGTTTTTATCAATGCAAAACTCTTAAGTTGTTCACCAAATGAGTTGCTATTGCAAAGCTTGGTGTTTTTGGGTCAGTAGGTTTGGTCCAAACTATTTTCTCAAAGTTTCTTTTCCATAAACATTTTTATAATAAAACTATTCCTTTTATTTGGCTAGAAAATGACTAAGTCAAGTAATCTAACCTAAATCTTATAAAAATCATTTTTAATACCATGGGTTGGTTCCTAGGGTCAGTAAGGTCACAACAAACCAATTTGCAAAGGTTTTATCCTTAAATTCATTTTTAAACAATTTTTATACTCTTAACAAGCATACAAATGAATCTGCAAATTCAAACAAGCTAACAGCTACTATTTCTCAAACTAAGGGCATGGTTGGCTAGGGCTTGTTCTCATGAATCCATTGATATAAAATTTGTCAAATTTGGACGTGTGGTTTGAAAGTTACAGGGGTTTGAAGTTTGCAATTCAATCTGATTTCAAATTCGGTTTAAAACGAGATCCGCCACGCGTCGTTGTTTCATTGGCGATACCGCTTCACCGGATCACGCTGGATGCGTTGGATCTACTCCTATCGTCGGCACAGATGGCTCGATACCCCTTCTTGTTAATGGATCTATCAAGCCATCCGATGTAAATCTAACGGTTCTAATTGCTTGGCGAAGCGGCGGCCAGAGTTAGCGGCGAGTCGTGGCGGAGCGGTGATACAAGCGAGGAAGAGGCTCACCGTGATTGCAGGGTCGTGGGAAGTTCGGCGTGGTTTCGAGGAGGCGAGGGTGCACTTCGATACTAATCGCTTCGGAGTTTCGGCGTCGGCGCGTTCGGCGTCGGCGGGGATGTTGCTACAAAGCAGGAGAGGAGCAGAGAATGGGGTTAGCACCGTGCGGTTCACGACAAGTGAGCATCAACGCGAGGAAAGGGGTGGTCTAGCTTCCGGGGAGGGTTCGTCGGAGAAACGGATGGTGGCGATGACGGTTGTCGTCGTTCCGACGTTCTGGGGCTCCGTGGGTGAGTGGGAAGCGGGAGAAGCGCCAAGGCTAGGAGTGTGTGGTGTGCTTAGGGAGGCAAGGCGGTGTCGTGTCGCGAATCGATGAGGAAGGTCGTCGGGCGAGGGTGCTCGAGCGTAATTGAGGCGTGAGGCGTGTGGCGTGGAAGAGGGAAAAGCGGAGAGGAGTGGCGTTTAAAGGGCGTGGTCATTACAAGGAATCAATGTCTCCTTCACGCAATCAATCGCGGAGTTACTCCTTTACCAGCAGTCGAGGCGGAGTGGGTGTGGTCTGCGGGTGGGGAAGAAGAACAGGGGGTGTGGGGTCTGCTGGTCAGTGGGGAAAAGAGTGGGGGGAGAGGTCCACCAGTCGGTGTCTGCGTGGGTTGCTTCTGGGGTGAGAAAAGTAACGCTTCGGGGGAGGGAATCTGGGCTGTGGGACTGTTGGGCTGGGCCTTGTTGGGCTGGTCTGTTTCCTCTATTTTTTCTGTCTATTTGTTTTATTCTTTTCTAATTCTTTTTCTGTTTTGAAATTCAAACAACCAAAAATATTCAAAATATTCAAACAATCATCAAGCTTTTCAAATATGAATTTGATTCTGCTTAACCTCATAATTCACATTCTAAAATAAAATATTATTTTAAATCTTTTTAGGTTCCATTTATCAATTAAATAAATGGATCATTAGTTAAATAAAATAGGGTTTGTTTTATTTAATAAAATCTTCATTTGAAACCTAAATATTTTCAAAATCAAATTAGTAGGTTTAATTTGGGAAATATATAATATTTGGAAATTTGTTTTAAAACAAAATAACCTTTTATTTTAATATCCATTATTAATTATTATAATAGACTTTCATTATTAAATCCAATAGGATTTGTTTTATTGAGATATTTATTTTGAAATCTAAAACAAGCCCAAACACTTTAGTAGGTTTTATTAGAGAATATAAAATATTTGGAAAACCTATTTAAAACAATTTAATAAGTTTTGATGTTTTAATTAAATTGGTAAAACTTCTTATTTAAATAAAGTTTGGATATTAATTCTTTATTATTTTATTTTAAATAAACCTTTGTTGTTTTTATTCAAACTAAATGTTTTAATTCCCAAAGTTTGGTCAAGGTTTAATTTGGCTTTATAAAATAATCCTTATTTATAAATCCATCTTTTCTTTTGAAAACCAATCTTTTATTAAAAGATCCAAAATAGTATTTCCAAAATACTTTATGTTCCTTTGTTAATTGTTTTATGTTTTTAAATCCTTTGGGATTTAATTGTTCAAATTAGGTTTGAAGATTCCTATTGGAATTCAAAAGTTTCTTGGCTCTGAAAATCAAACAAAGTTTTATTTTATTAATTTATTTTCACATTACAAGATTTGGAAAATCTTGGGATGTGACAGGCTACCACCCTTAAAATAAATCTCGTCCCGAGATTTGGGGAGGCTAGGGTTACAAGCAAGTTCAAAGCAACTAGGGTACTACCACCCTTAAAAATTTTCAAACAAAAATTACATATTGGCCTTCTTGGGTCCTGGAATTTCTCTATGTTAAACCTTTGCTTTATTCCTATGCTTGACTCATGGACCAAGGTTGAGTTTCTCCATAGGTTTGTTCAACTTGTTCTTCATCCTTTCTGGACAGTTGCTTGCATAGTGTCCTGGATTCTTGCAGTTGAAGCAATGAATGTCATTGAGTTCTTTACGTGGCTCTTGTGGGCAAGTAGCTACAAAATGACCTGGTTCATTACAGTTGTTGCACCACACTTGGTCAATCCCTTTATTCTTCTTGTTCTCTGGGCATCCACTGGAGTAGTGTCCCATTTCCTTACATTTTCGACATTGTACAAGGCTCATGTCTTGCTTGGGCTTCTTGGTTTGCTTTGATCCTTTGAATTGGGTTGTCTTGCTTGGAGGTATAAGTGTTCCTTTTCCTTTGGTAGACTTGGATCCTTCTTGTTTCCTTTGTTCTACCATGGCATAGATGGGACATAGACCAGGAGTATGATCAATTCCTTCACAAAGGTAGCATGTAGCTTGAGAGGTGGGGCATTGTCCAACAGGATGGTCTTCATCACAATTGGGGCATTGTCCTTCATGCTCTGTGGAAGTATGATCCTTGTCTCCACAAATAATGCAAGCTGGGGCTCCATCTAGAACAACATTCTTGTCATCCTTGTCATCATACACACTTCTATGATAGCTTTCTTCCATGCTAATCATTTGATTAGTCACCTTAAGCATCAATTGGGATTGTTCCTCCAAAAACTTTTGCAGTGCTGGATCTTTATCACTATTGTTGGCTAGGAACTGAGCTGTCAGTTGGTTCAACTGATGTTGGGTTGCTATGAGTTCCCTCATGCTGTCAGCTTGGTTGGTGTTGGTGTCATCAACCTTGATGTTGGATTCCTTTGGGGTAGTCATCTGTTTTGGTTTGAAGGAGATTAGAATGGGCATGATATTTCTAAGGAATTATTTCTAATCACACACATCACAATTCACACAAGCAATGTGCATGCAATCACAAACCAAACATTTCACTCAAACAAGGTTCAAGCACATACTTAGTCAACAAAATATTTTTTTGTTGCACCACATAAGTTGGTGTGTTTGTCTTAACTAAAATATGGTGGTCCATCTATAGGGTTCACTTGTGATCCTTCCATCCTTCTTGGTTGATCCTTCTTGCATGAGATCATGGATTCCTTGGAAAAACTTTTGGTCACAATACTTCAAATGATGTAGGCTCCTTCTAAATTTTTGCATTCCCTCAGTCTCTAAATCTTGAGCAAGCTTTCCTTGTCTTACTTGTAGTCATTAGTGGTATCCAAGTTGGAAGTCCTTGGTGAATATGCTGGAGATGTTGAAGTCATTAGAGTTGAAGATGTTGAAGTCATTAGAGTTGAAGATGTTGAAGTCATTAGAGTTGAAGAAGTTGAAGAAGTCCTTTGCATATGGTGTAGTCTTTGGCCATGGGGTAGGTTTTTCCATCAAGTTGAAATAGAGGAGAAATAGGGTTGAAACCAAAATAGTTGAGGAAAGAGTTTACAAGTGTTTTTGTAAATAAGTTTTTGGAACAAAATACAACACCTATTTTTCTAAGGGTTTTTGTCCAATCCTAGGGTTTACAAATCCTACAGGCAACACAATGCTCTGATACCATCTGTAGGGGTCCCAACCTTTAATAAGATTGATCCCTCCTATGTTTATAATGCTAGTCCCTGGATCAATAGCTAGCATCCACAGTTAAGATGTAATATCAAGAAACAAAGGTCATAATATAACTTTATAACCAGGAATAACATAATTTTATTACATCTTTCATAGCTCATGTGGCTATTACATTACATTGCAGCGGAATAAATATAAGCATGGGGTCCTTCATCTTCAAAGTGCCACAGGCAGATGTTGGTTGTAGACTTTGTAATCCTAATCAAACAATCTTCACTAAAATCAATCAAACCTGCAACATACAAGTTACAGCCACAAAGGGTCAATACATTTTGAATTGTATTGGCAAGTGATACTATGGTAGTATAATGGAGTCTATCATCTATATGCATTTGGCTAAGTGGAGTTGAGGCTTGCATTGCTCAAAATAGATTTTTCTTATCATTTTGAAAATACTAAGTTTTTGATTGACAAAATCATTTTTCTCAATCAAAGATTTCAAGATCCTTGTACCAAGCCATCTCTCCATCAATGATTGAAGAATTCAAACAACCCTTGTTCAACCACAAGATTTTAATTTAGAAATTTGAATGATGAGATTCTTGATTGCTTCCATGTCTTGATGCTCAAATTGTCCTTTACCAGGGACATGGCTAAGTACTTAGATTTTACACTCTGCAGAGGTGGTGCACTTTACCCACAAGACTTGGTTTCCCAAGACAAGATCTTTCAGAAGCCTTCCCTTAGACCAAAATGGACGCGATCTAACCTATCAAACACTACCACCCACTGTCCATATGGCTAAGTTCTTGCAACCTATATGATCATGGCAGAGCCCATATTGCCAAGTGGTTGCACTTGAAGCTTCTCAACATTTGACATCTCAAATCCCTTTGTTTCCTGGGTGGCATTCCACAAGTGAGATACACAATCCAAGCCCATGGCATTGTGAACCACTCAACCATTCTCCACCAAGCAAGCCCATTCCACCCAGGTGATTCATTAACTTAGTTGTTTTATTAAACAAAACTTAAGTCCTCAGACTTAGAATATTTTTCCATAGTGTGAATATATATTCCACCCATGTTTTCTATTAGCTAGGCTAAGCTTGGTAGTAGTAGGAATCTATAACTTAGGAAAATCCTACTAAGGATTCATCTACTAGGTTTTCCTATAGCAAGATCTATACTTAGCAAAATCCATGCAAGTTTACTTAGCAAAATCACTAATGCATAGAAAAAGTAATGGGACAAAAGTATGAAGCATCACTTGCCTTTTTGGTAGGGAATGGTGGTTCACTCCTTGATCTTGCTAGTCTCACACTTCACTACAAGTCAATCAAGAAAACACCAATTCAATTTACATTCCAAACCAAAGTCAAACAAACAATTCTTCACACACACAAAGTAATGGAATCTAAGTTATGCATGGGAGCATGCACAAGATAGTTTTATTTTGCAAAGGGGTCTCTATGGGTTTCTAAACTTTGTAAGATCCAAATTGGTCATTTACCAATGTGGCAAAGTCATTAGCAAGAGGGTTTTGTCCAAAAACTATTTTTAAATCCATTCCTCATTTCATGTGGTGAAAAATGTTTTTATCAATGCAAAACTCTTAAGTTGTTCACCAAATGAGTTGCTATTGCAAAGCTTGGTGTTTTTGGGTCAGTAGGTTTGGTCCAAAATATTATCTCAAAGTTTCTTTTCCATAAACATTTTTATAATAAAACTATTCCTTTTATTTGGCTAGAAAATGACTAAGTCAAGTAATCTAACCTAAATCTTATAAAAATCATTTTTAATACCATGGGATGGTTCCTAGGGTCAGTAAGGTCACAACAAACCAATTTGCAAAGGTTTTATCCTTAAATTCATTTTTAAACAATTTTTATACTCTTAACAAGCATAC
Source organism: Avena longiglumis (assembly GCA_030063025.1). NCBI lineage: Eukaryota > Viridiplantae > Streptophyta > Magnoliopsida > Poales > Poaceae > Avena > Avena longiglumis. The sequence continues at coordinate 515,777,151 of CP125976.1, forward strand.
AAATGAATCTGCAAATTCAAACAAGCTAACAGCTACTATTTCTCAAACTAAGGGCATGGTTGGCTAGGGCTTGTTCTCATGAATCCATTGATATAAAATTTGTCAAATTTGGACGTGTGGTTTGAAAGTTACAGGGGTTTGAAGTTTGCAATTCAATCTGATTCCAAATTCAGTTTTAAAACAGATCCTGCCACGCGTCGTTGTTTCATTGGCCGATACCGCTTCAGCCGGATCACGCTGCGGTGCATTGGATCTACTCCTATCGTGCGGCACAGATGGCTTGATACCCCTTCTTGTTAATGGATCTATCCAAGCCATCCGATGTAAATCTAACGGTTCTAATTGCTTGGCCAAACAGCAGCGGCGCTGGCGGCGGTAGTTGGCGGCGGCGAGGTCTGTCAGCGGCGGAGCCGGTGATACAAGAAGCGAGGAAGAGGGGGAGAGGCTCACCGTGATTGCAGGGTCGTGGGGAAGTTCGACGTGGTTTCGAGGAGGCGAGGGTGCCTGGGCGATACTAATCGCCGGGAGTTCGGCGTCGGCGCGTTCGAGGCGTCAGGGGATGTTGCTACAAAGCACGGGAGAGGGAACAGAGAATGGGGTTAGCTTCGTGCGCGGTTCCCTGACAAGTGAGCATCAACGCGAGGAAAGGGGGTGGTCTAGCTTACCGGGGAGGGGTTCGTCGGAGAAACCAGATGGTGGCGATGACGGTTGTCGTTAAGCGTTACAGGGCTCCGTGGGTGAGTGGGAAGCCGGGAGAAGCGCCAAGGCTAGGAGAGTGTGTGAGTGTGCTTAGGGAGGCAAGGCGGTGTCGTGTCGAATCGATGAGGAAGGTCGTCGGGCCGAGGGTGCTCGAGCGTAATTGAGGCGGCACGGGCGTGTCTGGGAAGAAGCGGAGGAAAAGAGAGGAGTGGCTGGCGTTTAAGGCGTGGTCATTACAAGGAATCAATGTCTCCTTCACGCCGCAATCAATCGCCGGAGTTACTCACTGCAACGGCGATGACGGAGTGGGTGTGGTCTGGGTGGGAAGAAGAACAGGGGTGTGGGTCTGCTGGGTGGGGAAAAGAGTGGAGAGGTCCACCGGTGTCTGCGTGGGTTATACGTGAGAAAAGTAACGCCGGGGAGGGAATCGTGGGCTGTTTGGGCTGGGCCTTGTTGGGCTGGTCTGTTTCCTCTATTTTTTTTCTGTCTATTTGTTTTATTCTTTTCTAATTCTTTTTCTGTTTGAAATTCAAACAACAAAAATATTCAAAATATTCAAACAATCATCAAGCTTTTCAAATATGAATTTGATTACCTTAACCTCATAATTCACATTCTAAAATAAAATATTATTTTAAATCTTTTTAGGTTCCATTTATCAATTAAATAAATGGATCATTAGTTAAATAAAATAGGGTTTGTTTTATTTAATAAAATCTTCATTTGAAACCTAAATATTTTCAAAATCAAATTAGTAGGTTTAATTTGGGAAATATATAATATTTGGAAATTTGTTTTAAAACAAAATAACCTTTTATTTTAATATCCATTATTAATTATTATAATAGACTTTCATTATTAAATCCAATAGGATTTGTTTTATTGAGATATTTATTTTGAAATCTAAAACAAGCCCAAACACTTTAGTAGGTTTTATTAGAGAATATAAAATATTTGGAAAACCTATTTAAAACAATTTAATAAGTTTTGATGTTTTAATTAAATTGGTAAAACTTCTTATTTAAATAAAGTTTGGATATTAATTCTTTATTATTTTATTTTAAATAAACCTTTGTTGTTTTTATTCAAACTAAATGTTTTAATTCCCAAAGTTTGGTCAAGGTTTAATTTGGCTTTATAAAATAATCCTTATTTATAAATCCATCTTTTCTTTTGAAAACCAATCTTTTATTAAAAGATCCAAAATAGTATTTCCAAAATACTTTATGTTCCTTTGTTAATTGTTTTATGTTTTTAAATCCTTTTGGGATTTAATTGTTCAAATTAGGTTTGAAGATTCCTATTGGAATTCAAAAAGTTTCTTCTGGCTCTAAAAATCAAACAAAGTTTTATTTTATTAATTTATTTTCACATTACAAGATTTGGAAAATCTTGGGATGTGACAACTCTCTACCAACAAGGGAAGTGATGCTTCACACTTTTGTCCCATTATTTTCACTATGCATTAGTGATATTTCTAAGTAGGACTTGCATGGAATTTTGCTAAGTGTAAATTATGCCATGGGAAATCCTAGTAGATGAAACCTTAGTAGAATTCTCCAAAGTTAAGATTCCTACTACTATCATGCTTAGCTTAGCTAGTAGAAAACAAGGGTGGAATATATATTCATGCTATGAAAATTTCTAAGTCTGTGGACTTGTGTTTTGTTTAATAAAACAACTAAGTGAATGAATCACCTGGGTGGAATGGAAGGAATGGTTTGTGTTGAGTGGTTCACAAGGCCCATTTATATGGTTTACCATGTGTATCTCACTTGTGGATGGCCACCCAGGAACAAAGAGATTTGAGATGTCAAATGTTGAGAAGCTTCAAGTGCAGCCACTTGGCAATATGGGCTCTGCCAGGATCACATAGGTTGCTAGAACTTAGCCTTTTGGACAGTTGGTGGTAGTGGGAAAGATAGGTTGGAGCGCATCCATTTGGTCTAAGGGAAGGCTTCTGAAATATCTTGTCTTGGGAAACCAAGTCTTGTGGGGAAAGTGCACCACCTCTGCAGAGTGTAAAATCTAAGTACTTAGCCATGTCCCTGGTAAAGGACAATTTGAGCATCAAGACATGGAAGCTATCAAGAATCTCATCATCCAAATTTCTAAGTTAAAAACTTGTAGTTGAACAAGGGTTTAAGGTTCACCAATTTCTATTGGTGGTTCCTTGGGTGATTTTTGTCAAGCAAAAACTTAGTGTTTTCAAATGATAAGGAAAATCTATTTTGAGCAAAGCAAGCCTAAGCTCCACTTAGCCAAATGCATATAGATGATAGACTCCACTATACTACCATAGTATCACTTGCCAATACAATTCAAATGTATTGACCCTTGTGGCTGTAACTTGTTATGTTTTGCAGGTTTGTTTGATATTAGTGAAGTTTAATGATTAGGATTACAAGTCTACAACCAACATGTCTGACTGTGGCACTTTGAAGATGAAGGACCCCATGCTATTGTTATATTCTGCTACATTGTAATGAGATAGACAAATGAGCTATGTAAGATGTAATAAATTATTTTATTCCTGGTTATAAAGTTGTATGATATTTTTTCTTGATATTACATCTTAACTGTGGATGCTAGCTATTGATCCAGGGACTAGCATTGTAAACACAGGGATCTCTACCTTATTAAAGGTTGGGAACCTTACAATCCTGTTCAGAGCAACAATTTATATCATGGCGTTTAAGCAAAATTTTAGCAATTAGATCCAACCTTTTTAACACGTCTCTCATGACTTTTCCCTTATAAGATTCCCTATACCTTATAAAATCTTCCATGGAGGTTCTAGCAAGCGGTGGTTCATCTACTACCTTAGCAGTGATAGTATTTACCCCAAATAGGAAACCGAGTGGGTTATCCATTATGAAATAGTGATTGGAGCAGAACTAGACATAAAAACAACTTGAAGTAGGAACTAATTTTTTTGTGTTTTTGATAGGAGAAAGCAAAACAAAGGATTTCTTTTTTTGCAATTTTTGATAAAAAGAGGCAAACAAAACCAAGCAAAAGAAACTAAGCAAACCAAAAACAAAGTAAAGAGAAAGGTTAAGATGGACTCCCCTTGTGAAGACGTCCTCACACTCCCCGGCAACGGCGCCAGAAATTCTTGATGCAGCGCTGTTGGCGCTTCGTTTGAAGACCCCAATAGCAAGGTGTGATGAGAACAACAGCAAGTTTTCCCTCAGTAAGAAACCGAGGTTATCGAACCAGTAGGAGGAAGGAAACGACTCAAAGATGTTGCTAGCAACTTGGAGACCTACACAACACAAACTCAAGACTTTGCTCCAACAAACAGTGAGGTTGTCAATCTCATCGGTTTGCTGTAACAAAGGATTAACTATATGGTGTGGAAGGAAATAGTAGCTTGGCAGAAAGTAAACAGTGGAAGATGTATCAATGGTAAAGATTGGACCGGGGTCCATTGTTTACTAGAGGTGTTCTCCTTAGATAAACAAACATGACATGTTGGGTAAACAAATTACAACAGGGCAATTAAAAGGACCGAGCAAGGCATAACAATGCAATACTAGACATTCATGATCCTATGAGATTCGATTGGGGAATACAACAAGATACATAGACCGCCATCCAACTGCATCTATGACTAGTAATCCACCTTTAGGTTATCATCCGAACCCCCTCCAGTATTAAGTTGTAAGCAACAGATCATTGCTTTAAGCAAAGTGTGTAAGGTAAACAATCCACTTGTTTGTAAGAGGTCCCAACCTTAGATAAGGTAGAGATCCCTGTGTTTACAATGCTAGTCCCTGGATCAATAGCTAGCATCCACAGTTAAGATGTAATATCAAGAAACAAAGGTCATAATATAACTTTATAACCAGGAACAACATAATTTTATTACATCTTACATAGCTCATTTGGCTATTACATTACATTGCAGCAGAAAATCTATAAGCATGGGGTCCTTCATCTTCAAAGTGCCACACGCAGACATGTTGGTTGTAGACTTTGTAATCCTAATCAACACACTTCACTAAATCAATCAATCCTGCAACATAACAAGTTACAGCCACAAGGGTCAATGTTGGAGATATGCCCTAGAGGCAATAATAAATGTAGTTATTATTATATCTTTGTGTTTATGATAAATGTACATTCATGCTATAATAGTATTAACAAGGAAACATTGATACTTGTGTGATTTGTAAACTTAATTTGAAGTCCCTAGTATAGCCTCTATACTTTACTAGCTTGTTGGTTGATTAATGATTGTGGTTTCCCTATCATGAACATTGAGATGTTATCAACAACAAGATCATATCGTTAGGAGAATGATATGGTGGACATACTCCTATATAAGCGTAGCATAAAGATCAAGTCATTTCATTAGTTCAATTGCTATATGCTCGATACATAGTAACCTAATTCCTTCGACCATGAGATCATGCATATCACCTTTACCGGATGGATGCTTTGGTGACATCAAACACCACAGAATCGGGTGGCTATAAAGGTGGCATTGAGTGTTCGGAAAGTATTGGTTGAAACACATGGATCAAGAGTGGGATTTGTCCATCCATATGACGGATAGATATACTCTGGGCCCTCTCGGTGGAATGTCATCCAATTAGCTTGCAAGCATGACTGGCTCACAAGGGATCACATATCACGGAACGAGAAAAGAGTACTTATCGGTACGAGGTTGAACTAGGTATGCAGAGATACCAAGCGATCATAACCTCGGATAAGTAAACTATCGTGAGACAAAGGGAAATTGGTATCGTATGTAAGTGGTTCATTCGATCGCAAAGTAATCGTAGAAATATGTGGAGCCATATGAATTTCAGATTCCTCTATTGGTTATTGTTGAGAAGTGTCTCGATCATGTCGCATAATTCACGAACCGTGAGAGACACTTAAGGATTCGACGTTGTTTGAGTAGTTATGGTATTATGAGAAAGAGACCGAATGTTGTTCGGAGTCTCGGATGGGATCCGGGATATCACGAGGTGATCCGGAATGGTCCGGAGAATAAGATTCATATAAGGAAAGTCCCGTTTCGGAGTTCGGGAATGATTCCGGTGTTTTCATCGGGAATGTTCTAGAAGGTGCCGGAATGTCCGGCACTCCGGAGGGGAAGGGGTACATGAATGTGTCATTGCATATTGGAATGATTGCATCATGTACTAAGTGTTCTCGCTGTTCCAAATAAAGGATTAAATTGAATCCCAAATAGAAAAGTCAAACAACCAGTTTGAAAGTCAAACAGCTAAAACAGGAAACTGAGGGAAACAGGAAAGAGGAGGTTGAAACCGACTTGGGGGAGGAGTCCCTCCTCTCCAAGCCGGCGCGCCAACCAAGGCCGAGTTGGGGAGGGACTCCCTCCCCTTGGCCGCACCTCCCACCTATAAAAGGAGGGGCAGGGCCCCCTCCTCTAAACACACAAGTTCCTATCCTCTAATCTAAACCCTAGCCAAAGCCTCCGGTTTAGAGCCGTTTTGGTTTAGAGCTTCTAATTGCCCTAGCCTTCGGTTTAGAGCCTTCTAATTGGTGTGTCTAATCCCTAGACCACTAAAGCCTCTCTCATACTCCGCCATACTCGCTCCGGCTTAAGGCGAAGCCCTGCGGGATCTCCCCTCTACTTCCGGTACCACGCCGTTGTGCTGCCGGAATCGCGAGGAGAGTGCTACAACCTCCGCTGCCTGCTGGAACAAGGGAGAGGAAGGTCTTCGTCCGATGACCGATTGCTGAAGCGCTGCTAGGACGCAGCCTTGTGGAAGGATCGTCTACGATCTTGAGATCGGGAAGAGTACGACTACATCACCCACGAGAATCTGCTCTCGTTAAACACTTTGGAATCTTCGAGGGTAAGTTATTCCATCGACTCGTTGCTACAATCTAGTAGATAGATCTTGGATTGTTTGTTTGTATGCGATAGAAATTTTTTGTTTTCCATGCTACTCGAACCCCTACTGGTATCGAGTCGTGTCTATATGTAGATCATTTGCCTGAGTAGAACACAATGGTCATTGTGGGCGTTGATGCTTTATTGTCGATTGCTTCTTGTGTACTTTGCATCTTGGTATGTTGGGATGAAGTGGCCGGGCTAACCTTACATGACATCGTTCATGAGACTTGCTCCACGCTTGACATGCAACTTGTATTGCATAAGTGGCTTTTGCGGGTGCCTGTTTCTCCTAGCATAGTTAAGATCCAATTTACAACGGGTGATCAACAATGCTAGTATCAATGTTGTGGTTCTTGTTAAAGTTAGAACGACACTTATTGAAAGCCCCAAACCACGTAAAATATGCAAAGAAAGTAGAGGCGTCTAACTTTGTTTTGCGGGGTGTCTTGATGTGATATGGCCATGATTGTGATTATATTTGATGTATGCAATGTTCCTTATTGTAAGTTGGCAAACCGAGTGAGCCATATGGTTGTCTTTAATTCATGTTAAGACCCGCGTGTCTATTCAAAGTAGTTGTAATAGTTGAAGCCGGTGGACGACAACCATGGAGAAGCGTCATTGACCTTGATGCAATGCCGGTGATGATGGAGATCATGTTCGTGCTTGAAGATGGATATCGGAAGCACAAAGAAGAAAGGCCATATCATATCACATATTATTGAATTGCATGTGATGTTAATCCTTTATGCATCTTGTATTGCTTCATAGACGACGGTAGCATTATAAGATGATCCCTCATGCACATGAATTTCAAGTCATAAAGTGTTCACCCTTAGTTAGCACCGTTGCTAAAGCTTGTTGTTTCGAAGCACCACGTGATGATCGGGTGTGTTAGATTCTGCAAGTGTATACAACGTGAGCAAGCCAGATTCTTGATGCGAAACTAAGGTTTGATCTTGACGAGCCTAGCATGTATGGACATGGTCTTGGAACACGGATCACGAAAGGTAAAGCATGAATCATATAGTAGATATGATGAACATGACGATTGTTCGCCATTGAAACTATATCAACTCTCGTGATGATCGGTGTTGATGTAGTGGATTTGGTTATGTGATCACTAAAACAATGTGAGGGATGTTGTTTTGAGTGGGAGTTCACCTAGTTTAATTTCATTAATTAATTTGAACTCAATTTGTCATAAACTTAGTCTAAACTATTGCAAATATGTTGTAGATCAATGGCAGCCTACCATCAATTTTAATGCGTTCCTAGAGAAAGAAAAGTTGAAAAACAATGGAAGCAACTTGGATTGGTTCGCAATTTGAGGATTGTCCACAGGTGGTAATTTGACCTATGTCTTTGGATGCATTGGGTGACCCACTGCGGTGATGCTTCCGATGAAGTAAAGAATGTTTACCTCACTCGGAAGAATCAAGACTCCATAGTTCATGTGCTATCTTGTATGGTTTGGAATCGGAGCTTGAGAAAAGGTTTGAAGAGTCGGACCCATATGATATTGTTGAGGATCTCAAATTGATTTTTGAGACTCATGCGGCAATTGAAAGCTATGAGGCTTACGAAAAGTTCTTTAAGCTGCAAGATGGAAGAAGGCAACTCGGTGAGCATGTGCTTAAGATGTCCGGGCACGCAAACAAACTTCAAAGCTTGGGTATAGTGATTCCTAATGCTTTGGGGATTAACGTGTCCTCAATCACTACCACCAAGTTACAAGAACTTTGTGATGAACTACAACAACATGCGAACATGAACAAGGCGTTGCGAACTCTTTGCCATGTTGAAATCTGCAAGTGGAGATCAAGAAAGAGCACCAAGTGTTGTTGGTCAATAAGACCACCAAATTCAAGAAAGGCAAGTCTAAGCAAAGGGACACTTCAAGAAGGGTGGTAAGAAAGTTACCACGCCAAATAAGAAGACCAAGGCTGGACCCAAGCGATCTGAGTGCTTTCTTTGCAAGGAGAAGGTCACCGAAGCGGAATTGCCCAAAGTACTTGGCGGATCAAGAACGGCAACATCAAGAAGAAAGGTATATCGATATACATGTTATTGATGTGTATCTCACTAGTACTCGTAGTAGTGCACAGGTATTTGATCTTGGTTCGGTTTCTCATATTTGTAACTCGAAACAGTCTTTGCAGAATAAGCGGAAGCTAGCGAAGAACGAGGTGACGATGCACGTGGGAAACGGATCAAAGGTTGATGTGATCGCGGTCGGCACGCTACCCCTTCATCTACCATCGGGATTAGTTTTATACTTAAATAATTGTTATTTAGTGCCTGTGTTGAGCATGAACATTATATCGTGATCTTGTTTATTGCGAGACGGTTATTTGTTTAAGTCAGAGAATAATGGTTGTTCGATTTATATGAGTAATATGTTTTTGTAGAGGTCCCAACCTAATAAGGTAGATTCCTCCTGTGTTTTACTATGCTAGTCCCTGGATCATTAGCTAGCATCCACAGTTAAGATGTAATATCAAGATACAAAGTTCATAATATAAATTTATAACCAGGAATAACATAAGTTTATTACATCAAACATAGCTCATTTGGCTATTACAATACATTGCAGCGGAATAACTATGGTCATGGGTCCTTCATCTTCAAAGTGCCACAGGCAGATGTTGGTTGTAGACTTTGTAGTCCTAGTCAATCAAACAATCTTCATTTAAAAAAAACAATCAACCTGCAACATTACAAGTTACAGCCACAAGGGTCAATACATTTTTGAATTTTATTGGCAAGCTTCACTTCTATGTATAATAAGAGTGGATCCTATCATTACATGCATATTTGGCTAAGTAGAGTTCAAGGCTTATTTGCATAAAGCATTATTTTATCCTATCTTTTCAAAAAGGGTTTTAAGTCTTTTGTCAAATCTCTTTTCCAAGAATCCCTTGAACTCCTTGGTAGAAACTCAAGTGTTCAAGTCCTTGTCAAAATCTCCTGAGCTACTTGGTAACCCCAAGTGCAACAAGTTTTATGAAATCTCATGAGTTCCTTGGTAACCCCAAGTACATCATGCTCTTGAGCACCTTGGTAACTCCCCAAGTGCAACAAGCTTAACAAATCTCTTTGAATTCCTTGGTACCCCCAAGTGCATCAAGTTTTTATATTAGAAGTTGGAATGTCGAGATCTCCCATAGTTCAAACTTTAGTTGCTCAGTATTGTCCATAACCGGGGACACGGCTAAGTACTTAGATTTTATTAACTTCTGCAGAAGGAGTACACTTTACCCACATGACACAATCCATCTTGTTGCCACCATGGCCTACTAGATTAGTGCTCACCAAGATGGAGTCTGGGGCCGTGAGAGTGTGAGAAGTCTTTCAAGAGGTCCTCCCATACATCATTGCTAGCTTGTCTTCACCCCATGAAGCATTCGGATCCCCATGTCCGGTAACTAAAGACAATGTATGGGTCTTCCTAATGTAGTTGACTAAGCCAGAGCCATAATAGCATGTGGTTACACACGAAAGCCACAATTGGAGAAACATGTTCAATCTCTAAGTTTCCTAGGTGGTCCCCATAGACATGGTCCCTTTTGTTGCCACCTTCTCCAAAACTTAAAGTTTCCACCACCTAGGTGGTTCATTGAGTCCTTGTTTTATTATGTAAAACATAAGTCTTTTTTCAACCTTTGTAAAATCTCAACATGTATCTCTTTTCAAAATAAAGTATGGCTAAGCATGTAAAACTACAATATTTTCACTAAGGAATGTATAGGGAATCCTATTAGGATTTTAGCATAGCATAAGTATAAAGAAATATTTTTCATGCATGTTTTCATAATCCACTAAGTATAATGAAAATAATAGGGCATTTGTATGATAGTGTAACTTGCCTTTTTGGTAGGGAATGAGGGTTCACTCCTTGATCTTGCTAGTTTCACACTTTGCTAATTTCACTACAAGTCAACCAAGCAAACACCAAATCAACTAACATTCCAAACCACCATTACTCAAACAAAATCACACACACCAGACAAGAAGGAAACTAAGTCATGCATAAGTATGCAAAGGATGGTTCTATTGCAAGGATGGTCTCCACTAGGTTTTCAAACTTTGTAAGGTCCAAATTGGTCATTTACCCAAAATGGCAAAGTCATTAGTTAGAGGGTTTTGTCCAAAAACTATTTTAAAATTCCATTCAATATTTTATATGGTGGAAAAATGGTTTTATCAAATCAAAATCTTTAAGTTTCTCACCAAAAGTTTCTAATTCTCATGTCTTGGTGTTTTGGTTCAGTATCTTTGAAGAAATATTTTCCCAAGGTTTTTATTCCAAAAACCTTTTTCATAAAAAAATCCTTATCTTTATTTAGCTAGAAATAGACTAATTCAATTAATCCATTCTAAATTTTTCTAATTTCATTTTCAAAACTATGGGTTGGTTCTTAGGGTCAGTAAGGTCACTACAAACCATTTTGCAAAAGATTTAATCTCAAAATCAATTTTAAATAATTTTCTTACTCTAAACAAGTACACAAATGTTTCTGCAAATTCAAACAAGTTAACAGATACTATTTTCTAAACTAAGACCACAGTTATCTAGGGCTTGTTCTCCTGAATCCATTGATATAAAATTTGAAATTTTTGGACGTGTAGATCTCAAGTTATAAGGGTTTGAAGTTTGCAAATAAATCAGATTCAAATCTGTTTTTAAACAACCCAGGGGACACGCGTCATGTTTTAATAGGCTGATACCGGTTCGGGCGGATTGTTCTCTGTTAGACCCCTCCTTTATAAGGATAGGATCCCTGTGATTGCAATGCTAGTCCCTGGATCAATGCTAGCATCCACAGTTTAAGATGAAGTACACAGATACAAAGGTCGTTTATTACATTCATTCCAGAGATAAACATAGTCTTTTACAACTCAGGGCCATAGGCCTAATACAAGAGTTTTTAGGAATAAGTAAATAAACACAAGTCTTCATCTTCATGTGCCACAGGCAAGCATGTTGAGTGTAGACTCATGACTCCTACTCATCATCGGAGTAACTGCAACATCACAAGTTCTGACCACGGAGGTCAATACTTTGGAATAGTATTGGCAAGTGATACCTTAGTATATTTTAAGTGGTCTATAGTTCTATATGCATTTGGCTAGTGTAGCTTGGCTTGCTTTGCTCAAAATTAAGTTTTACTTATTAGTTGAAATTGCTAAGTTTTCTTTGTCAAAACATACCCAAGGAAACCATCAATAGATATTGAGGTCCTTCACCCTTGTTCACCCACAAGTTTTTAATTTAGAAGTTGGAGTGATGAGATTCTTGTGGCTTCCATGTCTTGATGCTCAAGTGTCCATTTCCTTGGACAAGGCTAAGTACTTAGGTTTTCCATCTGCAGAGGTTGTGCACTTTCCCACAGACTTGGTTTCCCAAGACAGGACCTTTGAAGCCTTTCCTTAGTCAAATGGACGTTCCAACCTATCATCCCATCTACCACCAACTGTCCAAATGACTAAGTTCGGCAACCTATATGATCATGGCGAGCCCATATTGCCAAGTGGTTGCCTGTAAGCTTTCTCAACACTTGGCCTCCAAATCCCTTTGTGCCTGGGTGGCATACCACAAGTGAGATACACAACCCAAGTCCATGGCCTTGTGTAACCACTCAACATAACCCAATCAATCCATTCCACCCGTGAGGTTTATTTGACTTAGTTGTTTTATTAAGAAAATACAAGTCTCTTGACTTAGAATATTTTATCATAAACCACATAGATGTTCACCACCCTTGTTTTCTATAAGCTAGGCTAAGCAAAGTATGGTATCTTAACTTAGGAAAGTTTCCCTAGCAATTCCACTACTTCACTCTACTTGGGATTTCCCATCTTGCACTAAGCAAAATATCATGCATTTACCTTAGCAAAATATCTAATGCAAGTATAAAACTTAGGATAGGAAATTCATGAAAATATCACTTGCCTTGGTAGTGTTTAGTGTAGCACTCCTCACAATCACAATCACTATCAAAATCTACACAAGAGACAATAGCACACAATTACACACAATATAAATACAATCAAAAATAATATGAATGCATGCATGCAAGAATTTACTAAATGGTGATTTTTGAAAATTATACCAAGTATGTTCATGAGCACAGAAACTTAACAAGGCTCAAAATTGCCAACTACATTTTATTTGGCCCAAAAATAACTACAAGAATAAAACTATATCTAAAATAGCCCTAAACATGTTTCACAATAAAAATCATTTTTAACTGTTACTATATGCTAATCCAAAGGTATATTCTGATAGGCCTTGTCTTGCTGAGTTCAACGATATAAAATTTGCAAAATCAACGTGGCATTCAAAAGTTATAAGCATTTGAAGTTTGAATCTAAATCTGGTTTTAATTTCTATTTTAAACTAAACCTAGCCAGCGTCATGTTTTCATTCGCCCGTACGTTTTACACGGATCGTCTCTACGTAGTTGGATCTAACTAACGATGCGGCTCGGATCATCCTTACCCTTCGTTAAGTGATCTGTTTCTCGTGGGATCAAGATCTACGGCTACAATCTATCAACCAGAAATGGGCGTGGCGGTGTTGGCGGTGTGGCGTGTGTCTACGGTGGTGCGGCGCTCTGGGCGTTCTAGGATGCAAGGATGCTTACCAGATCCGTGAAGCGTCTTTGGCTTCGGCGTGGTACTCGTCGAAGGCGCTCGGAGATGGGCTCTGGACCTCGTCGGAGTTTAAATGCAGCGTCGGCGAGGTTATCGGAGTTGCCGCGCTGCGTTACTGCGTCGCTGAAACGCGAATCGATGGGTTTAGAGGATCGCGCAGGACAACTACGAACATGCTCGGGTGAATAAGAAGGCGGCGCCGAAACTTCTGGAATTGCTGCGGAGTTTGCGAGCGCGTCGCCACGGTCGGTTATCGGCGTTGGCGAGGTTCCTCGTCGCCTAAGTCAAAACAAAGGTACTATCGGATCGCCAAAGCGAAGTGGATTCAGGCGTGTCGATCGAGGATCAAGGCGGTGGTTACTTACGAAGGGTCGCGGAGTTCTTGCGAGAGCGGTGGCGGCGGTTGTTGGCGTTGCCAAGGCTAGGGATCATGCGAAAGCAAGCGCGAGTGTCGGAAGATGCGTATGAGTTCACGAACAAGATGGTGTGAAGGAGAGCGGAGGAGCTCGATACTCACGGAATTTGCCCGCGTAGCGATCGTCGGGCGGCGGGGTTCAGAGAGCAATCTGGCGGCTGAGGCGTTCGATTGCTCGGGGTTTTGGGGAAAGAGAGAGACGGAGGGTTTCTTATAGCTTGCTCATGGCGAGAATCACTGAGCCAATAACTCGAATTGATGCAGCGAATCAAGACCGAAGCTTCGCTTGATTTGAGGAATGAATGGGTCGTGCGGGTGGAGCAATGACTGTCGTGGGGTTAGCCCACTTGTCGATTGATATCGCAGTTTTTGTGGGGTCCGGTGATCGGTGATTCGATCGTCGTCCGTGCGTGAGAGGAAAAGAAATGCGGGTGGGCTTCTTGCTGGATTGGTTCTTTGGGCGGATCTGGCCGCTTGGCCTTTTCCATTTCTTTGCCCTTTTCTTTTTACATTTTCTATTTTCGAATTGATTTTGATATGTTTTCAAATCCTTTTGAATTCAAACAAATTTGGGGATCCTTGTAGGGTTACGTGGTTTCAAATGCAGTTATTTAACCAAGTGGTTACTTTGTAGGGTTTGGTTATGCTTGGTCTTCAAAATGAACAGAGATTTTTGCTATAGTTGTAATTATTTGAATATAGGGTTTTGAATCACTTCTAAGTTTTGAATCATGGTAGAGTTTCACACAATCATTCCAACAATGGAGTCAAACAAACAAGTACTTAAGCTTCCAAATTTCAAAGTGTGATGGTCATCTTGGAATCAAATGTCCACATGAAATCATAGACTCAACTTCTGTTTCTAAGTGATTTTTGATAAACCCTAAATGAATGAATGAGATGCATATATGATTGAAATGAGTTTTGAAACCATGATTTTTGGGATGTTACAAATCTAACCCCCTTAAGATGAATCTCGCCCTCGAGATTCGGTTTAATAACAAATAGGTGAGGTGGTCCTTTCGAAGATCATCTTCTCTTTCCCATGTTGCTTCCTCTTGAGTGATGGTTCCATTGCACTTTACGAATTTGATAGTCTTGGTCCTGGTGACTCTTTCTGCTGTCTCTAGAATTTTGAGCTTTTCCTCATAAGTGAGATCACTTTCTAGCTGAACTTCCTCCAAAGGTATGGTATCCTTTAAAGAAGACTCTTCCATTTGGGTGACACTTTTAAGGTGACTCACATGGAATACGTTATGGAATTCGATAGAGATTACGGTAATTCCACTTCATATGCAACTTCTCCTTACGACTTAGAATCTTGAATGGCCCGTATCTTGGTGCCAACTTTCCTTTGACTCCAAATCTTTTCACTCCACGTGTGATACCTGAGATAAGCTCTATCCCCAACCGTGGGTGACTTCTCTCGCTTAGAATCCGTAGCTTTTACATCGGGATTGTGCTATCTTCAACCTGTCCTTAACCAATTTAACTTTTTCTTGGCGTCCTTGATAATATCAGGTCCAAATAAACTTCTTTCTCCCACACCATTCCATAACAATGGGTGGTACACTTCCTTCCATTAGAGTAACTCAAGCGGTGCCATTCCAATACTTGATTGATGGCTGTTATTGTAAGAGAACTCCAGCGTAAGGCAAACTTTCATCCAACTTGCTCCATAGTCTAGAGCACAAGCTCTCAACATGTCTTCAAGAATTTGGTTGGTTCTTTCCGTTTGTCCATCCGTTTGAGGATGAAAAGCGATACTAAACTCCAATCTTGTTCCTAAGGATTCATGAAGTTGTCTCCAAAAGTGAGATGTGGTGGGTTCCCTATCGACACAATACTCTTTGGCACACCGTGAAGGCATACAATCCTGCTCATGTAAATTTTTGCTAACTTGGCACTTGTATAAGTTGTCTTCACGGGTATAAAATGAGCCACTTTGGTGAGGCGATCCACTACTACCCATATGGAATCGTATCGATCTAGTCCTTGGTAATCCGGTAATGAAATCCATACCAATATTTTCCCACTTCCATTCGGGAATAGGCAATGGTTGAAGCAGACCTGCTGGTTTCTGGTGCTCCGCTTTGACTCTGCTACATACATCACACAAAGCGATATGTTCGGCTATGTCCCTTTTGAGATTGTTCCACCAAAATCTTTCTTTCATATCCATGTACATCTTGGTGTTTCCCGGATGAATAGAATATGGAGAGTTGTGACCTTCTTGTAATATCAGTTTTAACTTTCGAGGTCTTATGGAACACATATCGTTTCCGTGCCATAATGTACCTGTTCGTCAACATGGAAACTCTTGGCTTTCCCTAGACCAATGTTTACTTTAATCTTTTCAATTTCTTCGTCGATCTTTTGAACTTCTGGATCTTGTCCAAAAGAGTAGGTTGGACATCCAAAGACATGAGATGCCCTTGGTACAATCTCTAATGAGTTCCTTGAATTGTTTACGAGGTCTTGGCGGTTCTCCTTTGGTAAGACCATTTACAAATGTCTTACGACTTAGAGCATCTGCTACTACATTTGCTTTAGGGATGGTATTGCAAACTCAAGTCATAATCCTTGATAAGTTCTAGCCATCTCCTTTGTCTCATGTTGATTTCCTTTTGGGTGAAAATATATTTCAAACTCTTATGATCGGTGAACACCTCACAACTTTCCCAAAGGTAATGTCTCCATGTTTTGAGTGCATGGACGGCGAGGCTAACTCCAAATCATGTGTAGGGTAGTTTACTTCATGAGTTTTGAGTTGTCTCGAAGCATAAGCTACGACCCTACCATCTTGCATAAGCCGGCTCCTAAGCCTTGATGAGAAGCATCACAATACACTTGGAAATCCTTTTCCAAATCTGGTGAACATAGAACTTTGTTACAAGTCTCTTCTTCAATTCTTGAACCGACTTGCAACCTTGGACCAAGCAAACTTCTTGTCTTTCTTTAGTAATTACATCATAGGCTTAGCAACTTTTGAGAAATTCTCAATGAACCTTCTGTAGTAACCTGCTAGGCGAGGAAACTACGAACTTCTTTCACATTTTAGGTGATTCCCAATCATCACAGTGAAACCTTAGCGGGATCAAGCGCCACACCATCTTTGTCATCACATGACCAAGAAAACCAACCTTCTCTAACCAAAACTCACACTTGCTGAATTTGGCATATAGTTTATGTTCCTCGGTTTCTCAAGTATCAAGCGCAAGTGTCTTTCATGCTCTTCCTTGCTCTTGGAGTAGACTAAGATGTCATCGATGAAAGCGACAACGAACTTGTCAAGGAACTCCATGAACACCTTGTTCATCATATTCATGAAGTATCTTTGGGCGTTGGTTAATCCAAAAGGCATCACGGTATACTCATACAATCCATACCTTGTGGTGAATCTTTGTTTTTGGTATGTCTTGCTCTCGTATCTTGAGTTGAAAATAACTTTGTAGAAGATCAATCTTGAGAATACACATGCTCCTTCTAGCTGATCAAATAAGTCATTGATTCTTGGCAAAGGATACTTGTTCTTGATTGTAACCTCGTTGAGAGAGCGGTAGTCAATACACAACCTTTGGGTTCTATCTTTCTTCTCTACGAACAAAGCTGGGGCTCCCCAAGATGAAGAACTTGGTTGAATAAACCCTTTACATGCTTTTCCCTAGTTGTTTCTTGAGCTCCTTGATTCATCAACCCGACATTTTGTACGGTCTCTTAGCTATTGGTCGATCACGGCACCAAATCTATCGAAACTCCACATCTCCGGTGGCATTCACGGCAATTCTTAGGAAACACATCCGGATATTCACACACAACTAATACACTTTCCATGCTAACCCCTTAAGAGAATTTAGCTTACTTCCTTTAAATTCAAAATTTGACTTAAACTTTATTCTTTTCCTTCGGGGTTGTGAGTGTAACGATACGATTGGCACAATCTAATACTCCTTCATACTTAGCCATCAATCCATTCCCAATATCACATCGACCCTTGGGAATTCGGGATTATTAGATTCACCGAAACTTATGTTTTCCAAACTCTATGACTAAGTCATGACATCCTGAGTTTACTATCATTTCTCCCCACGGAGAACTTACTCTTATAGGACACCCAATGGTTTCTCTTGGTATTTCATTCTTTTCAACAAATGCCTTTGATATGAATGAATGAGATGCACCGTATCAAAGAGTACAAATGCTGAAATTGTATTGAGTCTGAACTTACCGTACGGCATCGGGTTCTTCATAGACCTCCTCCACATTGATGTGGTTAACCTGTCCTTCTAAAATGGATTTGGCTTGTTGGGTCCTTCAACTTTCTTTTCGGGGCACTCATTAGCATAATGCCCGACTTCTTGCATTTGTAGCACTCAACTTTGGCCGAGGTCCTTTTGACATCTTGACCTCCACCTCCACTACCATTTCCAGTGGTGGCTCTTATATCCACCCTTGTGGTTCTTGTACTTATCATTGTCATGACTACGATGTTTGTCATGACGGTTGTGTGGTGCTTGTTGAACTTCCCATGTTTATGGGATCCGGGCTGCCTTGTCATCATAATGGGACCGTTTGTGAGGCGATCCCATTTGTGTTGTCGGAGTGTTTCCTCTTCCTACTCTCGACTTGTTTCCTTTTACTCTCCAAAATAGCAGCCTTGTCACACGTAGATAAGTTGGAACATATGCTACTGATAAGCGTAGGTTCAGTTCATCATTCAAGCCTTCCAAGAACTTTTCCTTTCTCTTGGCATCGATATCAACCTCGTCAGGTGCATAGCGCCGGATTGTTGAATTCTTCTACATATTACGCCACTGCGATGGCGGCGCTTCAAGTTGTGAAACTCCTTCTTTTCGGACTCATTATCCTGGCGAGATATGAGCGGTGCGAAACCCATCCTCAAATATGTCCCATGTCACTTCATCAATGGGAGTGGTGATTTGGAAGTTATCCCACCATGTGGCGGCTGGTCCTTCAGCGGATGTCTTTGCGAATCGACTTTTTCAGCATCGGTCGACCCTCATCACCAAGTCTTTGTTCACGAGCGCAACCGGTCATTGGGCGCCATGGGATCGATTGTTCCAAAACTTTTCTTGGCCTCGGGCCTTAAAAATCTGGTGAGCATATCGAAACCGGAGGGTTGTTGTTGTTGTTATTGTTGTTGTTGTTATTGTTGTTGGGGTCATTGTGTTGTTGTTGTTGTTGTTGTTGTTGTTGTTGTTATTACGGTTTTGGATGAGCGTTGTCATCATTTGCATAAGTGTTTTGCGCATTCATCATTTGTTGCATTTAGGTGATGTTGTTGGGGTTGGGGTTTTGTGACGGGGAGGCATCGTGGTTTATTCACATAGATAAGAATGAGATACCCATAGATGTTTTGTGCACAATACAACATAAACAAACACATAATAAGCAACACAAGAAAATAAAGTTCAACAACCACATAACAAGTTCATGAAGTGTTACACACAAGTGGCAAGCCATCCACATGTCGGATGGTCCAAAGCAGTTCACAAAACAAGTATGAATAACAAGATAAGCAGTGATCATGTCTACTCATCAACGTCAATCTCCTCCTCGTGAAGGTAAGACCTGCGTTCTCCATTGCGGTCTTGTTCTCCTCAATCGTAGTGGTCAAGGAATCGATCTTGGCCTTGAGAGCCCTCTTACGGGATGAAGCCTCTCAATAACCATCTGCTTTGCTCAAGCTCAAGTCCTTAGACTTCACTCCTCTGTCATGTCCGGATTCTCTTGTTCCTATCACAGGCGTTTCTCTTGACTCTTGAATCTGCGGTCCTGAGTCTCAAATTTTGTCTCCATCTCCTTGATCATCTCATCCCTGCGCAAAAGCTTGTCCTTCTCATGAAGCTGGCTTCGTCATTGCCTAGCATGACGTTACGTCTGTCGTATCTCGTTGCGAGAAGAGTCTCCAAGTCACGAAGATAAAGGCGTATCGGCTCATGGCGCTCCTCGAGTCGTCCTCAAAGTCGATGGACTCTCCGTCATCATCCGTCTCGAAGGCGTGAAAGTGAGTACCCTCACATGCGGTGCGGCCTAACGATCGTCCTATCAGGTCTGCATGACTACCTCCATGCCTCTCTCCTGTCATCGTGCATCAACTTGAAGGCGATGGCCTGTAGTGGGCTCGGTCTGGCGTCTGGTGGGTCACCTTGAAGCCCAGAGGTCCTTCCTCTCGAACTTGGTGAGTGGGTACCGTAATGGTGGGAAGAGGGAGGTCGGCAGTGGTAAGCTCAACGTCGGGGACCAAAGCAGGTAACTCGAAACTCCTCAAGCGGTCTTGATGGCAGGCATCTATTTATAAGATTAAAAGTTAGAACAAAGCAATTCAAGATAAACCATGACAACATTCATACATATCCATGAAACATAATTGTCACACAAGCCATGCATACATGAATTCATTACATCATTCAAGGTCCATACTTATTTAAATATCTTTTGAAAATAAGGTGATAAGTGGTGGTCAACTAACGAAATGTCATTACGGTCCAATCTCACGGGACCTATTATTGAACACAATGTTCCTAGAGGCAATCCACCAATCTTGTTCCCTTGACTCTATCACTAAGTCTATAACATCTCCCCTTATTTCTTGGTTGTTGTCTTCCAATTCTTGAGTAAGTTCCTTCTCTTTCTCTAAGTCCTTTTGGAGGTTGAGCATTCTGCACTTGACTCTAGCACTTAGTTCCTTGATAGTCCTCCAAGCTGCATCCCTGGCTGACTCAAAGAATGTGGTGTGCATTGTAGTATTGGTGTACATGCAGAATCCTCTTTCTTTGTGGTTGTCTTCCTTGTTTTTGTACAAGTGAAGTTGTACCCACCAATATTCCACTCCTTCATCCTTCACGGGAAAACCTTTGTACACGGCTTCACCATGTGCATCCATTGCTTCCATGAGGTCCTTGAGAATACTGGGAAACTCCGTCTCACACTCTAAAGTCATGGTCATGAGTGGTCCCTTCTTCACGGCTTCGTTGATGGAGTTCATCTACAAAGGAGGTTGAAAAAGATTAGAAAAGTTTCTGAGAAGAATAGACAAGTGTAGAAGTAGTTGAAAAACTTTTTCCTTAGTGGTTTTCAATTCCTAGGGTCATAATCCTCACGTGCAACACGTGCTCGATACCATCTGTTAGACCCCTCCTTTATAAGGATAGGATCCTGTGATTGCAATGCTAGTCCACGGATCAATGCTAGCATCCACGGTTTAAGATGAAGTACCACAGGATACAAAGGTCGTTTATTACATTCATTCGAGAGATAAACATAGTCTTTTACAACTCAGGGCCATAGGCCTAATACAAGAGTTTTAGGAATAAGTAAATAAACACAAGTCTTCATCTTCATGTGCCACGAGCAAGCATGTTGAGTGTAGACTCATGACTCCTACTCATCATCGGAGTAACTGCAACATCACAAGTTACTGACCACGGAGGGTCAATACTTTGGAATAGTATTGGCAAGTGATACCTTAGTATATTTTAAGTGGTCTATAGTTCTATATGCATTTGGCTAGTGTAGCTTGGCTTGCTTTGCTCAAAATTAAGTTTTACTTATTAGTTGAAATTGCTAAGTTTTCTTTGTCAAAACATACCCAAGGAAACCATCAATAGATATTGAGGTCCTTCACCCTTGTTCACCACAAGTTTTTAATTTAGAAGTTGGAGTGATGAGATTCTTGTGGCTTCCATGTCTTGATGCTCAAGTGTCCATTTCCTTGGACAAGGCTAAGTACTTAGGTTTTCCATCTGCAGAGGTTGTGCACTTTCCCCAGGACTTGGTTTCCCAAGACAGGACCTTTGAAGCCTTTCCTTAGTCAAATGGACGCTCCAACCTATCATCCCATCTACCACCAACTGTCCAAATGACTAAGTTACAGCAACCTATATGATCATGGCGAGCCCATATTGCCAAGTGGTTGCACTTTAAGCTTTCTCAACACTTGGCCTCCAAATCCCTTTGTGCAGGTGGCATACCACAAGTGAGATACACAACCCAAGTCCATGGCCTTGTGTAACCACTCAACATAACCCAATCAATCCATTCCACCCGGAGGTTTATTTGACTTAGTTGTTTTATTAAGAAAATACAAGTCTCTTGACTTAGAATATTTTATCATAAACCATATAGATGTTCACCACCCTTGTTTTCTATAAGCTAGGCTAAGCAAAGTATGGTATCTTAACTTAGGAAAGTTTCCTAGCAATTCCACTACTTCACTCTACTTGGGATTTCCCATCTTGCACTAAGCAAAATATCATGCATTTACCTTAGCAAAATATCTAATGCAAGTATAAAACTTAGGATAGGAAATTCATGAAAATATCACTTGCCTTGGTAGTGGAGAGTAGCACTCCTCACAATCACAATCACTATCAAAATCTACACAAGAAACAATAGCACACAATTACACACAATATAAATACATTCAAAAATAATATGAATGCATGCATGCAAGAATTTACTAAATGGTGATTTTGAAAATTATACCAAGTATGTTCATGAGCACAGAAACTTAACAAGGCTCAAAATTGCCAACTACATTTTATTTGGCCCAAAAATAACTACAAGAATAAAACTATATCTAAAATAGCCCTAAACATGTTTCACAATAAAAATCATTTTTAACTGTTACTATATGCTAATCCAAAGGTATATTAAATAGGCCTTGTCTTCTTTGAGTTCAACGATATAAAATTTGCAAAAATCCAACGTGGCATTCAAAAGTTATAAGCATTTGAAGTTTGAATCTAAATCTGGTTTTAATTTACATTTTTAAACTAAACCTAGCCCAGCGTCATGTTTTCATTCGCTGCCGTTTCGCACGGATCGTCTCTGCGTAGTTGGATCTAACTAACGATGCGGCTCGGATCTGTCCTTACCCTTAGATTAAGTGATCTGTTTCTGGCGTGGGATCAAGATCTATGACTACAATCTATCAACCGAGAAATGGGGCGTTGGCGGTGTTTGGCCGGCGTGTCTGTCTGATGGTGCGGCGCTCAGGCGTTCTAGGATGCTGAGATGCGCTTACGGATCCGTGAAGGCGTCTTTGGCTCGGCGTGGTACTCGTTCGCGAAGGCGCTCGGAGATGGGCTCTGGACCTCGTCGGAGTTTAAATGCAGCGTCGGCGAGGTTGTGAATTCTTTGCCGTCGTTCTGCGTCGCTGAGCACGAATCGATGGGTTTAGAGGATCGCGGGACAACTACGAACATGCTCGGTGAATAAGAAGGCGGCGCTCGAAACTTCTTGGAATTGCTGGCGGAGTTTGCGAACGCAACGCCAGTCGGTTGTCGGCGTTGGCGAGGTTCCTCGTCGCCCTAAGTCAAAACAAGGGTACTATCGGATCATAAGCGAAGTGGATTGAGCGTATCGATCGAGGATCAAAGGCGGTGGTTACTTACGAAGGGTCGCGGAGTTCTTGCGAGACGGTGGCGGCCGGTTGTTGACGTTGCCAAGGCTAGGGATCATGCGAAAAAGCAATGCGAGTGTCGGAAGATGCGTATGAGTTCACCGAACAAGATGGTGTGAAGGAGAGGGAGCTCGATACTCACGGAATTTGCCTTAGCGATCGTCGGGCCGGCGGGGTTCTGCGAGCAATGCGCGACTGGGGCGTTCGGTGCTCGGGGTTTTGGGGAAAGAGAGGAGACGAGGGGTTTCTTATAGCTTGCTCATGGCGAGAATCACCAGCCAATAACTTCGAATTGATGCATGAATCAAGACCCGGAAACGCCGCTTGATTTGAGGAATGAATGGGTCGATGCGGGTGGAGGCAATGACCGTGGGGTTGGCCCACTTATCGATGATATCTGCGTGAGTTTTCGGTGGGGTCCGGTGATCGTGATTCGATCGTCGTCCGTGCGTGAGAGAGGAAAAAATGCGGAGTGGGCTTCTTTGAAATTTGGATTAGTTCTTTGGGCCG